>KL273610.1:4926-20670 GCA_000699545.1 Podiceps cristatus | reverse complement strand
GGTTTACAAAACCTTTCCATTCTAGTTTTCAGAACCTCAAACAGAGAGACTTTTCAGGTAATTTTTCTTTGCTACTTTTCAATGTTTTGTTCCAGCAGTACTGAACAGAATTAAAAGCATCAATAGGACATGAAATAAATAAGTCAAAATGGCTTATATGTAGAACATGTCATTACTCCAGCAGCAAGGTAACAGGCCAGGCTGTGTTACACTTTTTTCCACTATTTGATTATTAACTTCACTGAAAGTGCAGCGTACCAAAATTTAAGCTTTTCCTTCAGTTTAACACATGAAAGAACAGGCTCAGGGAAGAGTTTAATTGAAGAGATGCTGAGGCAGGAGTGGAGTTTATAATTCTGACTGGACAAGACAAACATCTAACAGTGAGCAGCGTGTTTTTACTTCTCCATTTCTACTCTGTAGATTAATCCATATTCTAGTACCAATGAAAGGAAAAATAACATTTCTGAATCTCCACTCTTACTTGCAGTTCCACTTGAGAAGTGGGAAGTGAAAAACTCTCCTCTATCCCTTGTCCATGTAGGCAGACACTGCTCTCTTGTCTTTCCAACCTGAGGACCAACACAATACACCTTGCATTCCTGTTCTCCCACACACCCAAAAAAGCCACATTAAAACAAAAAAATCACTGTCAGACTTGTTTCCTTAGAAGGCCAGTCACTGCAGCTCTCCCCCTATTTGATTTTCGGCAGGCCCAATAGCCGTGCCCTTGTCAATCAATGATTGCTGTTACTCTTCTACCACTATCTTTGCTTGGTGCACCGTGGTCATTATTGCCATAAGTGTTATTTTCAAGATGCAGAGCCTCCAACCTACCTGAGAGTGACAGCGTGCATGCACGCCTAACACAGCCCCGCTGACACCATCTTCCTCCTCCTTCATTCAGGTTTTGATCCGGAACAGTAAAGATACGGGTTTCTGTGGAGGGAGTTTGATCAGCAGTCGCTGGGTGGTCACTGCTGCTCACTGCTTTGATCTCGTCAGGCCACACCACGTTACCATCGGTGAGTAGAGTTTGTATATGGTACAAGCACAGGGTAATCTCATCCTTACACTGCGCTTTGCACTGTAGGCGAGCGCGGTAAGCGTGGCTGAGAACAGCCGCGCCCAAGCTGACTCACGTTTGCAGGACATCTTACGCACGTGGCACAGGTGAATGGCAGAGGGGCTCCAGCCCCTCCCTTTTCATGGAGAGCCTGGGAGCGTAAGGCACGGACTTACCTTTGCCTGTCGCCCATGTTGGCAAACCTGCTGTGCACAGACTGAGCACGTCTCGGGGCACACCTCAGAAGGAGGGCTCCTGGAGTTGGTCTGCTCTTGAGTCGGTTTTGGGTTTTCATCAGCCTTAAGAGGAGTTTCCTGCTGCGCTGCCTGCTTCTCCTTGCCTGTAGTTGCCTCACAGCAGAGGCCCCCTCCCGGTTCCAGGAGGAGGAAGCGGAGCCCCTCGCAGCAGGAGTGCTGCCGTAACCCCCCTCCTGTGCTTGAAACCTCCGGCAGAGGGGCAAAGGGAGCTCAGCACTGGAGAGCTGACAGGAGACAATTCTGCAGCCTTACCCCGGGCTGCATCCGAATGCTTACATCACGGTCCTGAGCGGGAAAACACCCAGCCCCAGGGAAGCTGAGACAAACTGTTCAAAATACGATGCTTACTAAAAAAGCATTGACAGTGTTTATGGCAAAATCCCTACCCTGGGAGCCATCATCTCTGTAAGTATCTATTCATCCACTCAGCAACTTCGGGTTGCCCTTAAAGGGCAAAGGGGTGAGCCTGACTTGCAGGATGGCCGCTGCAGCAGCGGGTATTACTGTTCCAGAGCAGCATTTGGTCTGTGCCAATTCGGGATGAAAGGTCAAAGCATTAATGCACTATCCTTCTCCTTCCCCCATGACCATACCCTACAGGCTGTTTACTGTTTGCTTAAAATTTTAACTCATCACAACTACAGGAGACTTTGACAAATACCAAAGAGAATTCAAAGAACAGAAGATAGATGTGGAACGGAGCTGGACACATCCACATTATGATTCAAACGACCACAACAGCGACATCGCCTTGCTGTACTTGAGCAGTGATGTTATTTTCAATGAGTATGCAATTCCCATCTGCCTCCCGAGCCCTAACCTTGCCACCCTGCTCTCTGAAGAAGGAAGAATAGGGATGGTAAGTGGATGGGGTGCCACTCATGAAAGGGGTTCAACTCTGCGTTTCCTCATGAAAGTCAGGCTGCCCATCGTAAACATGGAGACCTGTCAGCGGTCAACAGACCGACTCATCACCGACAACATGTTCTGCGCAGGTTATGACACTGAAGTTGCAGATGCCTGCAAAGGGGACAGCGGGGGCCCTTTCGCAGTGTCTTACCACAACACGTGGTTTCTGCTGGGGATTGTAAGCTGGGGCGAGGGCTGTGCCGAGGAAGGAAAATACGGTGTATACACCAGAGTATCCAACTACATCCCATGGATTAAAGAGACTGTTGAGAGTGTAGGAGATTCAGAAAACTTTTCCATTAACTTTTCTTAATGCTGTTTCTCTTTAAAAACAGGCTATTATTACAGTGTTTCAGCCCAAGACACTATGCAGTTCCCGTCCTTAATGGTGTAATGTCAGGAATATCTTCAAAGATTTTTGAGTCCCTGTTTACCAAAAATGGTTACATTGGTCATTCAAGTACTACCAA
Organism: Podiceps cristatus; assembly: GCA_000699545.1. Taxonomy (NCBI): domain Eukaryota; kingdom Metazoa; phylum Chordata; class Aves; order Podicipediformes; family Podicipedidae; genus Podiceps; species Podiceps cristatus. The sequence continues at coordinate 17,968 of KL273610.1, read as the reverse complement.
GTAAAATACTTGTGTATAATAAAGAAATTTTCTGCAAATAACAAAGGAGACAACTCTCATTCTTAATGTAAATTCCTATTATAAAGGTGGGTTTTTCAGCACAAGTGAGCTTTGTTTCTCAAGCCTATGTGCATATCACAAAAATTCTGTGTGAATGAGCTGCTTAGAAACAGAAGGGCCTTTCTGGTGGTGCCGTCTGTCCTCTAGTTATGGCACACCATGCTGAACACAGTGGTTTGGGAGCTGTGAAGTTCTGTTACTGACTACAACTGCTACAGGCCAGTTTACTGTAACACAAATGTTTTCCAATACAAAACCAATGTCTGCATGGAACTGTGTATTACAAACTGCACTGGATAAACAGTCTGAGAGGGAATTGACCCAGCTGCAGCTGGAGAAAAAGAAAAGGAGTCTACAGGAGAAATAAATTACTACTGGGGGGCAGCCCTGCGAGCAGGGCAGCTCCAGGCAGAGTACTGCAGGCATGGAACCACAGAACAGCTGCAGAAGTAGTAAAACCAAACTGCCCCTTTTTGCACTTCCCCCCCACCCCCCCCCCAAGAAAGAAAACCCTTTTTCTTTATTCTGAAGACATATCCCTCCCCCTTGTGCCCCGTGCACAATTTACCTCTTCCAGTTTTTGATGAAAAACAGTAATTCAGACATAATTTGTCAACACACTTGCTGGGGAAGAAGCCAACACACCACCACAGCAAGAATTGACTTTTCTGTCATCCTAAACCAAAAGGAAGATGGATCTTGTGCACCTAGCCACCCCTCCAAGAGGCTGACGTCCCCACACATCCTAAAAAGCATCACGTACATACTTAAAAGAAGTGCTCAATACCAAAAATGCAAGTGAAATAAAATACCTGTGGGCCAGACCAGTATTTGCCATCTAATCATCTCCTTTCAGTACCTAATTACCATCTTTGTAGAACTGCCTTTCTCTGCCACTTCTTTCTGCAGCAGTTAGTGGATGGTCTTTGTGATCCATCTCAAAAGAAGTTTGGATTTTGTGACCTTTCTCATAATTATGAAGTTTTAAAAGAAAAAAAAAAAAAAAACCCAGCACTCTCACTGATGAGCAGTTCTCTTCCTCAGCTTTGTTCAAAGCCTCATAAAAGTCCCTTATTACCATTCCAGAAGAAACAGAACCTTTTTCTTTGCCTCAGAGAACATGTGGTGCTGAGCTGTTACGATTAACCTTGATGGCAAGACACTGTTAGGACTGCACAAGACCAGCAGCGTCAGTATGTTAAGAAACCTCTCTCAGGATTTAAAAGCAGCCCATAGGCCCCCATGACTGCAGTACAAGAACTACAAAAAGCATGGGGGGAGAAGGGGGAGCCCACATTAACCCACCGACCTTCAGGGCTAAACGGAACCTGGGTAGGATTAGCTCTACCCTCAATTTTCAGTTGCACCTGCCACTATGGCAGTAAGGAATCCCTGTCTTACAATATTCTTGCTTAAAACTGGGGAAGAAAAACCCCAAACCCTCAAAACTTGCAGCACACTAAAAACACACACCTGAGGTTGGTTACTGTGTCACATAAGCACACCTGGCAAGAGTTGGTGTAGTCCTCCCAGCAGAGTTCCTGTAGCAGGCTCCATCCAGCGCAGGCATCCTCCTCCTGTTTTTGCTCCAAGTTCACATCCTTGCGTTCAGTTTTTACTGTCAGTCCCCTTCAGTCTCACAGCAGCATATTTAAAACATGACCATCCACGTTACTTCGTTCTCTCCATTGCTGGCACCAGCAGATGCCAGAGGCACTACGCGCCTCTCAGTCAGGCACCACTACTACTCTTGTAGGCAAGCTCAGATGACAAAAACACATTCAGAAGTAAAGCAGCAGAGGTACAAAATGTTGCTCTGCTGTCCTTCTGCATCAGCAGGGACAAAGAAATAGCAACATTACCCCCCTCACACAGATAGGAACCTTCTCCTTACCCCTGGTAAAATAAACCTTTCAGGAAGTCACTAGTGAGCTACAGAGCAACACACATTTGAGCTACCCAACACCAAAGCAAAACAAAACAATTTACGCAGCTTTCAATTCTACAAAACACAGTCACAGCAGTAACAAGCCCTGCAGCAAAGGCTCCACACAGCTCACCCAAGTGCTGCATAAAGCACCCAAGAATTATTGTCCAGCAGTCTGATACTTGCTCATCTCAGCAGCCTCACTCACCTTGATTCCAAAGTCTGGCTTCCTTAAAAAATAATCTATCGCACCTCACAGGAAAGCCCATCAGCTGCAGCCCTTTGTTCTCCAGTAGCAGTCACCGCCAAAGGCTTTGCTGTTCACATGGAGGATCAAAAGTAATGAAACACTGCTGTCTGTCTTATGTCACCCATTTTAGCTAGCAGCTGCTAGAATTTTTAGTGGTCAGTTTGCTGGTCTCTTCAACTTTACATCACACTTTCATGAAAAATGAAATCCTTTGAGTGGAAGATGGTCAGTACTTCTAATCAAAACCAATACATGTACATCTCCAAAGGCAGAACAACTGATTAATAAACCAGTGAATGAAGTGGAAACAGACAATGGTAAGCAGAAAATTAACTATTAGCAGCTTTTCCCCAGAGCAGGTGGCCTGCACATACATTCTCTTGAGCAATTAACAGACAGCCCCCCCAAAAAACAGAAGATGTTTTATTGTCTTAAGTGTTGCATTACAACAAATACATGATCTGTACAAAGGACACAACAGAGCAAGTTTAAATACAATCAGGAGAAAGAAGTCCCCATATTCACAGTCGTCAGACAACATCTTATACCAGAACCTGAACCAACAATTTAAAGATTCACTTAAAAAAAACCCCCAAAACAAAAAATAAAACAAAAAAACCCCAAACAAGTTGTTAAAAAATTTGAAGGTCTTCAAAGAGTCTATGGGTGTATTGTCTTACAGCACAGATCATGGGGTATTCTGTGAAGGGTCACAATGGCATCTTATTGCCCTCAATGCTGATTTTCACCGCATGGGCCGATCTGCTTTTTTTCCTGATATCTGTGAATTTCCGCATCTGTTTGTCCAGTCGACTCACCCCTTTCTTAGAGGTCCCCTGGAACTTAAAAAATAAAACTAATAATTACCACTCAAAAAGAGCAGATGTCCCAGAGGTTCAAGAAAAGCGATGCATGCAAGGTGAAACCTGCAAGCAGGGGGCTGATGAAGCCACTGGTTCCAACAGGTTGTGTGTGTGTCTGCACGCACGTGTGTGCATCCCCGCATTCTCTGCCCGCAAGGTGGATAAAATGGTTCCCCCACTATATGCATCGCATACGTGGAGGCAGAAAGCATCACACAATAAAGCTTTCACATTACAGGGATTAACTGCCATGTTAGTTGTTGAGATGCCGGTTGAGTATACAGTTTGGAATAGCTTTGTGTCAGAAATACACTGCACTATGGTGCCATACATACAGGCTTCCTGTGGGGGAAGATTTTTAGATACAAATACACAGTAATTGAGGTGGATTGAGTTGACATATCAATTCCAAACTGCAATTTATTTTAAAGGTGTCACTGGTTAGTACTTATAAAACAAGAGATTATTGGGAAAAAGGGGGTGTAGGGGGAAGCAAAAGAAATGCCTAAGCTCACCAGACAAGTTATTAGAAGAGTTATTGCATTTCACCTCGGTCTTTTAATTGCAAATGACAAACCAAGATGATGCAGCAATTAGTTTGCACAGATTAAATACAGTGATTCTGTAGAGAAACACCACTGAAGACTAACGGCAAGGACCTTCCAATCCGTAGCCGTTACTTCCTAGAAAGCAATTTCCCCTAACTAGACAACAGAAACAACAAATAATGGAAACGTCACACCTTTTAAGTTTAGGAGAAACAGAGATATCCAGAACACTGCTACTTAATATCTAACAAAATCTATTAGAAACTGAACCACTTGCTCCCATCGCTGAGGAAGGCGCTCCTGACACACTGATTTTAAATAAACTTTATTCATAAAACTGTTCAGTATTCATTGAAATGACACCTGGAATTTCACAGTGATTTTTTAAAAAAATATTTTTTTTAAACAAATAAGTATGAACCTTAAACTCGACAGTTCTCTACCATTTGGGCTAGCCTCTTCCTGTCACTATTGGTTTGTGGCAGCCCTGCTCACAGAACTGAAACACAGACTAGAAATTGTCAAAACAATTCCCACACTGATGTACGTCACCGATTGATCCCCCTCCACCCCAAGTTCATAGCAGGGGATTCTTCTCCCCCTGGTCTGCAGAGGTCTCATTCTCTGCCTCTTGTCAGCCACCCCTAAAGTTTCACATCACTCAACAACCTTGAAAGAGTAAGCGTGAAAAACACCTTACTCTGGACCAGTAACACGTCAGCCACAGATGCTGGTGTACAGTGACCCGAGTCCTGTACTAAGGGCTAAGAATTCCTGTCTATCAGTTCAGGTAAAGCTGGAGAACCTGGTTATGTCAGAACAGCATTCAAAATCACAGGTGGTGCAAAGCTATGTTTGAGTGCAGGTATTTCCATTTAACACCTGTCATTTGGGTTCCCTGAAGCTGTCGAGGCCAGTATCATGGCAAATGTTACGTGCTACAGCCTATTTTTTCCTGTACGCGTTACCTTTGAGGTCACAGTACAGACAAGAGAGTACGAGGAGAGTTTTCCAAGTTTAAGTTAGGGTGTACACACTCCTTTCCTGTGTGTGCAAACTGCCAACAGCTGAAGCACATGCACAGTTCACACCTCCCTTGAGGGATACCTCTCAAACTTGGGGAAGACAGAGTGTCATGGCTACAGGGGCATCCTGTTGCCTTCAATGCTGAACTTGATGGCCCGATGCACTTTGCTGAGTCGTTTCTGTTCAGCAAACCGTCTCTTGTGTTTTTCCAAGCGACTAATACCTCTCTTAATAGTCCCGGGCTAGAAACAATATCTCAATTAATGCACAGAAGGAGAGAGAACAGCAGAAAGCACAGCAATTATTCCATTTTACACGTGTTCTACCATGTACTCTGCTTTTAAATTAAACTGTACAGGGTAGATGGATGAATGAAATAAAGCAAGGCAAAGGCCTCTACTGAAGCTGTTAATGTTTACTAAAACCTCGAAGTTTTCCCAAACTGGAATATTATCAAAAGACTATGATACAAGAACTGGGAGAGGTATAAAAATATCAGTGACACACTTATTGAATTGCAGCTTTAGTTCAAAATGTTCTGAAATTAAAGGCCTGTAATCAGATTCTCACCCTAGAGAATGATACCTAAGTGAAAGTATGTGATGAGCTTAGAACAGCCCACTTGATAGCAGAACTTACTGTCTACTCAAACTAGAAGAGGCACTTAAAAGAACTACCATATTATACAGAAACCACGGCAATAGGTAACAGGTTCCCAGGCTTAATCGGAGACTGCCCAGGCACGGCGTCACTAGGAGAGGCTAAGCTACCCCCCACCACAGTGCTTACCCTGGAGGACTCCATCTCCACATTCCACTTTGGCCTGACCACATAGTCCTTGTTGGAGGGCATTGGCACCCTCGCACGGGCACAGAACCCGGGGTCTCCAGGTCTAAGAGCCCTGCAGAAAAAGAGATGTGACTGCTAGAGACAAATCTTATGCAGAAAAGAAGTGCAAGCAATACATTGTGTTCTACCTGTGAAACAGACAGCATAACCATTGCCTCTAAAACCTCAAAACAAATTGCATATTCTAAGTACCATTGAAATACTTTTTTCGAATCATTTTTTTTTTTTTAAAAAAAAAAAAAAGCCAACCTACTTTTCCTCTCCAGTTAACACTTTCTCCAGGTCCCTGCGGGGAGTCTGACCACCAGAGCTGCAAGAAAAATAACATTTTATAAGCATCTATACACAAAGATAGTAATTTCAAAAGACAGTCAGGTGTGTTAAAAGAAAAGAAGGGCCGTAATTTGTTATCCTTTTATTTCCCTTAATAGTAACACAGCACTTTGTTTTTCTTGATGGATTCTTAGAAAGAAAGAAAGGATTTAGTGTTTCTGCTTGCTGCTCCTACCTGCTCAATCTCCTTCGCTGAGGCATCTGTTCCAAATCTCTCTGTTCCCTCTCTTCTCTTGTCATGCCTTTGTAGTTTGAGGTAAGGCCAAAGATGGGTCGAGACCATTCATCTATTAAAAAAAAATAAAATTGGTTAACGAACACTAGGCCTCTGAAGTTTATCTCCAAGTCATTGTGGTAACCAAATACAGCTGTCAGTTTATGGCAAGTATTCATGCTTCCTTTCTGCCAAACAAATTATTTTTGAGCTCTTAATATTTCAGGGAAATCCAGCCTTGTGGACAGTAAGGAAGAGCTTTCATCCATAAAGTCCCTTACTGTTGCCTGCTCTTTAAGAATCTCAGCTCTTAGAATAGAGCCAGCACGCCTCAGCAAATGTTATTTTAGAAATAGGCAAAATAGCTCCTAAAGAACGTACGTGTATAATCAGCTTGCAGTCATTCAGGCTGGAATGCACTACACATGGACTACAGCTGTTTAAGAAGTAAGCTTTCAGTCATCCAAGATCTCTCTAAAGCCCATGGAATAAACAGTCGCCTGGCACCACCTTCCTGCCTTTGCAGCATATACATGAGGTCTGGACAACCAGTCAAGAGACAATCTGGGCAAAATAAATGCCATCCTCCGGTTTAGAACAAGAAAGGAAAAGGTGCATGCAGAAACGAATGTAACAGGGTCTGTTAAGAGCTCTACAAACAAAGCGATGAAACAGATTCGCAAGACTGCTACATTGCAGACTTAATTCTACTACGGATGACAGAAAAAACGTGCAATGGAAAGACTGATGCAGAAGTTAATTTATCAGTGAAACCTCACTGACATGAGGCAGAGGAAGGTTTACATACTGATTAGCTTCCCTGCCATATCCTTGTTAGGTCTTGACTCTTTGGGGTGTTTGTAAAGGTACATCACAGCTCGTCCAATGCCGCTGTGCTTCAGGGTCTCTTGGCTCACGCTGGGCAGCTGCAGGAAAATGGAAAAGTCAGAAATTAGCAAGAAAGGGTGTCTGAACATTAATGGTGTCATTGAACTTTGCAAAAAGACCAAAACCCACCTTCCCAATAAGCTTGAAAAAGTTAGTATTTTTTCATCATCCCACTAGGAATTGTTTAAAGCATCAAACACCAAAACCTAGAAGTTTGCCTTAACATTCTTGTTTTCTATACACAAAATTAAGTAAGTTTCAAGAACTATTTACTCCAAGTGCCCTTTTGCTTATATTACACAAGAACTGAGTTACTGCCTTCAAAGCATCCATTTTATCAAGATAAAAACTTGCATGGCAAAAGCATTCAAGTAATCAGCTTAGCTGCAAATGCTGAAAGTCTACACTGAGAACGATGGATGTTCTAGTGCGCTACACACTTTAATAGGCCGGAAAAGAGAAGGGACCACGAGAGAGAAAAACTCAGGGATACACAGGCAATGGCTCTTCACTAAACTTTGCATATAAACCTGAAGAAGGCAAGCAGGGCCAAATGATCTAAATTCAGGCAGAACTCTTGCAAATTCTCAGCAAAGAGAAATATTTCTAGAGCCTCAGATAAATAAAGCCAGCTAGTGGTGCTGCAAGAAAGAATTCGCTTCTACTTCACTATCAGGACTATGCCACGGTTATTTTAGGAATGCAGAAAAGACAAATTAAAGGGCTCAATCACAATGTATGAGCCACTGAGAACAAAGGATGGTAAGTGACTAGGCAGTTCAGATTTATCAAAAATCTACAAATGCCATAGCATATAACTCCCCAAGAGAGGGGAGAAAACTTCCTGTCTGTAGCTCACCCGAGACTCTCAGATATGTCTTCTGGCCTGCTGTTAGCAGAGCTATTTGCTTTGTTGTGAATATGGGCAAAATTTTTGTAACAGCAATTAAGTGCCTGAAGTTCCCTAGCCAAATTTTGTTCAGCTAGACAGCATGCCTGCAACATAAGACTCATTAAAAAGATGCAGTTTTTAAACAAACACATCCGTTGGCAGTTTGCTTCCTTGTGCACCTCAGTGCACGGTCCATTGGTAGCAGCTGCAGCACATTTATCACCAAACATTTCCCTAAAGCACATAACTATAAAACAACGGAGAAGCCATGAATCAAATATGATTAAAAGTCAAGTTTCAAACCTCCTGCAGGATCTTCAGCAGCTCCTCTCGTATCTTTAGTGCTGGCAGACTTCGGTCTGGAAGAGGAGAAAGCCACTCTTTGATAGCAGACATAACACCACTATCGATGAAAGTTTCTTTGAGGTCCTGCCTAGAAAGTTTAAAGCAAAGAGAAGCCACAAAGTCACATAATAAATCAAAATCTTAGGATGCAATGTTCCTTCAGCACAACAGTGCATTTCAGTTTGTTTCATGTTAAATTAACAGGTAAAAATACATAGAATTTCATGTTTTTGAGGCCACCTAACACCAGCATTTACTTGGAAGAAAAAAAGTCTTTCACTACATACTCAGTACAACTGTAATGTCACCCCATGACATCTACAAAATTCCTAATATTCCCCAAGATGACAATTAACAGAGAATGACAACTCACTTTTTAAGATGCATAACTACAGTTGGTAGCAAAGTTAATTTCTTTAATGCTGGTTTCTTTTGTGTATTCAGCTGTCGATCCTCCTGTAGGGAGATGAAGAAACAACAAGGTTAATCAAAAGAAGAAATCAGTGACTCATCCTTTACAACATTTACAGCAAAAAGTTTAGTCTACTATACAAGAAGCACAACTTTGGCAGGATTACACTAACTTGGCAGGATGGTACCCTGCTCCATCCTCCTACAGCCCCAAAACACATTATATGATACTTTTCTTAAAAAAGGGTCCCCGCACTGGTCAACATTTTCCTTAAAAGCATCACATTAGGACATTCCCCCTAAAATTACTTTTTTTTATTATTTCATGATTTAGGTTGATTGTAATAAACTGGAGGTCTGCAGAGTCCTCTATGCACAGATAACCTAGAAATTTTGTGAGTAAAATCTCACCTGAACATCAGAAAAGTAACTAACCTAAACAATGGGAAGTGAGAAAATGTATATTCACTTCCGCTAGAGGTTTAGGGTGAAGCATGGTGCAAGTAACACAAAAGCAACAAATGTGCATCGTGTGCTGAAATAAACTCTGGGTTTCAAAGTAGCTACCGTCCAAGGCCATAATGTCACCATCTGTTCAGTACTTGGGCTCACATATCGGAAAGACCCGTTACAATCAACAGACTGATGTCCTGCTGTGGTAATTCCTTTCCACTCATCTTAATCTACTGAAGGCTCTTTCTGCACAATGTTTATTTATTGCAAGGGATTCTTCTAACACCTTTCTTCCCCTCTTCATGCCCCAGAACGGTTTGATAGGCTCATTCAGGCCTGTCATGTGCCTGTTCTCTTTAGAGAATTAGACACAACACTGGAGATCAGCTCCTCCTTCTATCCAGCAATTCAAACTTTATGGCTTCATTTGAAACATTTGGCTATCATCTTGTCCAAAACAGATTTTCTTGCCAAGACCAAGAAAGCCTGAGTTGTCTCGCAGATTGTCATCTCACTCTCCCCTTCCTCCCTAACACATTATGCTGCTTCTCTTGTTCTCAGGGAGATTCTTTTTTTGTTGTTATTTGTAAGATCCCTCAAGTTCTGTATATTCCCTCCAATTGGTTTTAAAGAGTTTTGCAGCGCTGTTCATTACTTTGGTTACTACTCCAACAAAACTGCAACCACAACAGAAAATACCTAACAAAAGGCGAGATCCCAATAAACCTTGCTCAGTAACACAGTAACCACGACTCCCCGAAAAAGGCAGGGTGCCAAGGCAGAACTTCCCATCATTCTGTTGCTCTACCATCATCTACCACAGTACCCATCATTCAGGTTAGAAAAGGGTTCTTCTCGGGAACAAACGCCAAAGTACTATATATGCTAGTAATTGTATAATGAAATTAAAACACAGTCCCTTTCTCAGTGTTTGATATACTTATTCATGTAGTTTCTAGAACACACATACATGCCTTTTTATAGGACAGTTGATCTCAGCTGATCAAAGTTCAGCAAGTTAACTAATTTTAATCTTTAAAATGAATAAATACTTTCTCCAAACTTCAATGGAAGCTTTTTTTTTTTTTAAATTCAGAATAGCAAAATAGTATTTTAACAGTTATCTAGATATGGGAAGGCTTCTCTAGCGTAAAGATTACTCCTCCTGAGCATCAGCTACATTTCAGTATTTTACTGATCACCAGATTTTCCCATAGAATGGAGCTGGATTTTAAGGTGTCTTTGGAGCCTAGAAAACTCACCTCAGCAGCTTCATTCATCTTCACAATCATAGCACTGACCACATCATCTGCATCACTAATAAAAGTTCCACCATCACGGTTTCGTCTACGCTTGCCACTCATACTCTTCTTTCGTTGCAGCATCATGTCAAAATCTGACATGAAGTCCATACTGAAATGCAAGAAGAGGGTTTGCCCGTGGTCAGAAGGTTGATCTTACTGTCTTTGTAAGAAGTAATTTTGTATTTCTGTAGCATAACCTTTCAAAAAGTCTCCAATAAATCTACAAGCATTATGTCTCAATGTCCCTGTAAGACAATTAGCTATCCTCAGTATACAAACTGGGAAACTCACAAATGGCTTCAATGGCTCCGAGACACCGTCAGAAGTCTGCCAGACCTTGCTAAAACAGCTAACAACATGCACACATGTAATATCCTGGGTTCAAAACATGCTAAAGCTGCCACTGCAGGTGACAAAGATGTAGCTTTCCTGTACCTGCAATACACTGCTCTGATGCTACTGAAGCACTTAGAAAGGAAACAGGAGACATGCTGATGGCAAGTCTTGCCATACTCCATCTCTTACACCAGCAGAGAAACACACCTGTGACTCCAATGCTGAACTGCTAGAGTTAAGATGTTTCTTTGATTAGATAAAAATTTCCCTCATGTTTTGATGCAAACCATGAAATACTGTTCTTTGAAGAATAGGTAATCTGCTATGGATTGCCAAGTGACTACACCATACAAGCTGAGAGAAGACCTTCTGTTCTAGTTTATGAGAATACTTTCTGTAGAAACACAGTCCCACACCTTTCTAAACTAAGACACCTAGCCAGTCTTTGGAGGAGCCCTTTCACTGAAGTCTTGAATCTGCTATTAACAAAGGAGCACGTAACACACGGACTTACTGCTTCCCTCTTTTGATGTTATCATCAGAGTCTGATTCATCTGCTGTCTCCTTCATGTCTGCATCACCCTTCTCTTCCTCCAAGTCTTCCTGGTTAAAACCCTGATGGGTAAAGACAGTGCAAATCAGTGTATGGATTAAGACTGAGCATCTAGTCATGCACCCGACTCTGATACTTGAAAAGCTTCAGATAAGACTGCAGAGCATTTAGAAGAGTAACAAAGGCTTCCTAATTCCACCTGTGACTTTCACACCAATAACTCTCCCAACAGGAGAGCTATAAATGTTATTTAAACCAAAGACTACCTCAAGTGAGTCCCAACAGGCATAAAGTTTCCCACCTGGTACAGCATATCCTTGAACATGAATTCAACTGAAAGGGGCATTCTGGAATACCTTCCCATGAAGATTAGATCTAGCAATTGAATAAAGGACATCCACAACAACACTTACTGTAAATTCCTCTTCTTCCTCATCACCAGATTCTCCAAATATATCTGCAATCAGGTTCCTGTGAAGGCAACAGTAACATTTATCTATTTAGACATCAGCAGTGAGAAGTGTGTTTTCTGCAAAATTTCTAATGACTGTGTGGAGATCCACCTTTCATTCTGCCACCTACTACTGACCTTCCTCTTCACACCACCAATGAAGGCGGACAATCATTCTCTGGTTGGGATTCATCCATTCCATTCTCCATTAACGTAAGTCTCACTATTTGCAACCCCAAAGGAATTCATATTCCCACAAGCACTTACTCTTGTTCATTTCCAGATTCACTGTCACTGCCAAACAGATCCTTCTCTTCTTTTTTTTTCCCAGCATTCTCTTTTCTTTCTTCTTCTTCTTCACTATCTGATACGATATTTTTCTTCCTTTTGTCGGATTTCTCTGAAGCAGCATCACTGTCTGATTCCTCAACATCAGAAAGGATTCGTACTTTTTTTGCAGCTGCCAACAGAAAGGAGCATTACTACATGTCCTAGTAACAGAGGTGACAACTGGTACTCTCAAAAAACTCTTCTCTCAAATTTGATTTGGACAAGAGGGAAGTTGACTAGCCATCCTATACAAAATCACTGCCATTTCTTAAAAAACATATCCATTCTAAAGTCTGTTTTATTCAGTCAGTAACTGAAGTTTCCATACACCATATTGACTCAAAAACTTGCGATTTCTAAACTGACTCTCATCCCTAGTATATATATAGAAAAAAATTACTAGAGAAATAACAACAAACTAGAGAAAATGACTAACAGGAATAACAACATGAAAACAGGTGCCAGTATAAAGCAAGATCACTGCAGTCTTTTCTATTAAACCTACTTATTACTCATTAGATATACATTCACACAGAAACGCAGTTAAAACAGCCTCTACAAATGCATTTGTGCTCTAAAACCAAACTTGCTTTGTGGTTTCATATTTATCTTAGATGCTTTCTTCACATAAAACCAGTGATTTAACTCTAACACTACTGCTTGTCACATCACATTTGTATCTTCACACTATAGATCCTTACGTGTTTTCTCATTGTCATCCTCACTGTCAGAAAGGATAGCTGTTTTCCTCTTCACTGTCTTCTCCTCCTCTTTCTCTTCTTCATCACTGTCTGATATTTTTCGTCTCTTAGGACCTTCCTCTTCACTGTCAGAGCCCTGAAATCCTTCCCTTACATGTTCATTATCTGAATGATGAGAATCATTCTGCGCCTCCTCCTTCCTGTCCTCCCCATCACTATCCTCAGACTCTATTTCTTGTTTGCGTCTGGCAACATCCTCACTCTCCGAGTCGCTGGCCGGCTGCTTGCGGGGCTCCTCGCTCTCCGAG
>KL273601.1:1058-13546 GCA_000699545.1 Podiceps cristatus | reverse complement strand
ATTTTATTTTATCTTATTTTAATTTACTTTATTTTATTTTTTACTTCCCCCATATCTCCCTGATGCCCAAGTTTCAAGAAAAACAGTTGCACAGAAAATCAACGTTTTTAAAAAAAGCAAGAAACAAAACGCAGGTTTTTTATCATTTTTATATTGCTTCTTCACCCAGCTGTTGCTCAGAATTGCCAGTAGAGCAATGATTTTTTCCTGGTGTCTGTGAGGGACCACCAAGGTTGAGCTCTGGCTTTGGAGGGCTGTACAGGACCTCATTGTGCTTGCCAGCACCCAGTGGGGCCAGGGTCTTTCTTCCCCCGCCCCAGCACCTCCCCTCCTGCCATGCTTGCTCAAGACAGGAGAGAAAGTAACTTCTCTGTGGAAAAAAGAGCCTGGGGATTTTGTTACACTCTTGGTGAAAGAGGAAGTAAAGACTGAGAGAAGACAGGATGGAGGCAAGGGTTGTTTTAAAGGAGTGCAGCTGGGGCAAAAGGAGCACCCCGTTAGAAACTGTACGAGTACAAAGCCAAAAGGTGTAAATTTGTGCCGCAGTCCTGGCTTGTGCCAAAATGGGTCTCTTCGCCCAAGTGGTAAATGGTATCTCGTTATTCTGGCTGAGAAGTCCAAAGCAGTTGATTCGTTTTCTGAAAGTTAAATGCTTACATTGTTTTTTTCACCGTTAAAACCATGCTGAGATTGCTTGTTTATGTCAACTTTGAAAGTTTGGCTTACGTAGGGGCTTGCTTCGGAAGTTTGACAAGTACGTTCTTCAGCCCAAAGATTTGCCTGATTTACAATGCCAGAGCTCCTCCTGCGTCTGGAACCCCAAACACACAGGGGTTTGGATGTGAGGGGAGGGCTTAATTTCTGATGTATAAAACACACTATGCGATCGACTGTGAAATAGTACAGATGTACCGTGCTTTTTAATGGAGTTGCAAACGTAGTATGTGTTGTAGGGAATGTTAAGCCTTTGGGTTGGAGTTGACACACTGCAAGCTGTTTAGCTTCCATCGCCCTGCTCGAAGGAGCATTTTCCCCAGGGTATTATTTATACTTAAAATGGGCCATAAGCAGTAGTAACGATAGGAAGAGCAGAGAAAGGACTGTTACTGGCTGGATAAAGCATAGGGTATAGCTGGAGAAAGGTTGTCTGGTTTGGTTTTAATGTTCTTTTGCTTTATGTAAGTGATGTCAGCACTGCAGTTCCATCCCAATGCATGGGGCAAGGTAAGGGTAATACAAGGCATTCATGTAAAAAAGAGCTGAGGCAGGGCTTTTGTGCAGACTTCTACCTACCTCTGTGTGAACCAGTTACACAAGAACTACAAAGTGCTCTTTTTTTCTTTTTCTTTTTTTTTTTTTTTTCTTGTAACTAGTGGTTGCAGATGCTATGATTTGAGGTAGGGCGAGGTTCCTTTCTGCTTGTATTTAGAAGAATACTTGCATTTACAAAATACAGTATAGGGTTGAATCTTCACATTGTCTCTCTTGGCAGCTTTTTCTTCAATAAAATCATTCTATATTTCAATGTAGATTCTATCCTTATTGCAATCTGTACTGTGTTTTTCATGTTTTTCCCATCTTGATTATAGGTAGGTAGGTCTTAGAGGAACGTATGAAGTTTGAGATCCCATTGCTGCAGGTATAAATAAAGAGACATTTCCATACCTTGACTATTCAAAAACTTTTTTTTTTTTTTTCAATAAAGCTTTTCACTCGCTCTGAAGTAGCAATTCAGTCATGATTTGGTTATGGATTATGTGATATCTAATATATATGTACATTTCCTTGTTCAAGAGACAACTTGGTTTTCAGTTTCACCTTCATTTGCATTTATTTTCCAGAATTTCTTACTCCAGTCACCGAACTGGTACTTTGCATGTAAAGAGAAATTACCTCTTGAAAGTATTTTTGTTTATTAGAATTATATCTGCCCAGGAATATACATCATTTTATCTTTTCCTCATTTAGCTTCTATTACTTTGTCTCTTTGTTTTGACTTCAGCATGTTTAATTACACTGAGCATGAATAATTACAGCTGGTGATGTTATAGATGGCATTTTATGTCTCTTATGTGTATACAGGCACATTTTGAGATATGATGCATTGTATTACAAATGATAAATACAGTTTTTAAAAGCAACATTTTCTCAATGGTGGTATTCAGATGAAATTCCAAATGTTTAAATAGTCTGCTTCTACAAAATAAACAGCATTAATTAGGAATTACTCTTGCATTACTTCTTCATTCCATTGTTTGGAGTTTCCCAGCTTACTTGATTTTCTTGTTTGAGTCACGTGAATTAGGAAGACTTACTCGATGTAGGCAAGCCTACTATTCCTTGCTCGTGTTCTCCTGGGTATCTGTCGTTATCATTTACTTTTTCTACTTTTTGACAGAATAGTGAGAAAGTACTTGGGAAATAAGGTCACACAGTGAGTAAATTGCAATTTATTACTACGTAGTTGCATAGGCCATCTGATGGTTAAATAGAACTAGAATACACAGATGGCTTCTCTAACCAACGTATTTTCTTCCTCCACCAAAATTTGCAAGTATTCACAAACAAGGTGTCAGTGAAGAGGATGCAAAGAAACAGGCACTGAGGAATTTAACACACTTTAAAGTAATGACTCAAATAGAATTCTTGAATAATATGAGTAGCTCCTCCAGAGAAAGGGGATATAATCCATTTAATAGGAATATGTAATATTTTACTTGGTTCTTATGAGTAGGTTATAAGATAAAACGTATTTTGTCATAAAATTGAATGTAAGAGTCGATATGGAAAAATGAACCCATGTGTTTTATTATACAAAAAAACAAAAATTATATTATATTTATGAATATAGACACATTCAAAATTATGCACGTTATGCACAATTATACATTGTTTTCCTTGAACAGTACTCGCTCTACATGTCACAATCCAGGGTTCCTTCTTTATCATAGTTATTACAAGAAAATGAAAGATTTTATCAAAGCAGTAGGGGATGAGATTTAAGTAATTTCTAAAAAAGGGTTTGGTTTTTTTTGTTTGTTTGCAAACATGTTTTGCCTCCAAATTATATGTATTTTATGAATACTGAAGTGTTGTATTGATTCATTTCTTTCATTGATTTCATTTGAATGAAAAAGAAAAGGAATACATGGATCTACAATAATGAGTATGAAAAAAATACCTTTAAAAAATATATAGGTAGCAAATAAATTCAACTAAAGACACGTATGGAAGGCATACTGTATTATGCATGATTCCCTCTTGCAAGAACTAGCTAAAACCAGGCACACCGGCTTCACACAAACAAACACATTTCCATTTCTGACTCCAAATAGCTTAAATAGCCTCCTGATTAGCAAGGTACTTAGGCATGTGAGTAGTCTCAGTGAGTATCCCCAGCAAAGCTAAATATATTTGCCAAATCACTTACCTAAGGGTGTCTCCTGAATTTTTTGAATTGTTGCATTGTTTACCCTGCTCTAGTTTCTACCAAGAGTGACTCAACAACAGTTAAGCAGCTGCTGGGAGCAAGACACCTCTCTCCATACCAAACCTTGTCCTTGGCCAGTTTTTCATTGTTCCTTTTCACTCCAGGCTCTAGGTGCAGGGTGGGGATGGGGGTTGTAGGTTGGAGTTTTGTTGGTTGTTTTTTTTTTTTTTTTTTCCAATCCACCCATTCCTTATCTGGTATTTAGCTTGTAATGTTTGGCCAAGGAAAATCTTTTAGTAATAAACTTGTACAGTCCTTAGGAAAATGGGATCCTGTTCAACAACTGATCACTGCAACAGCAGAAGTGTAGTTCCTTGTTTGAACCTATAGTTATATGTGATCTGTTTTGAAAAATATACAGGTATGAACAGAATACCTGAGCAAATGTGACCGTCACAGTTTCATAGACATAAATAGTAATCTTTCTCCATCCTTGGAGGTTTTTTTCGACAAATTAGAGTGTTTGGCTTAAGACCGTAATGAGATGTTGTTAAGACTTTCCTGTAGTTAAGAGTAGTTCTCTGATATTCTTCATCATGACTTGTAGAAATAAGACCAGTACAGAAAATCGGGTATGTGCCATTATGTTTGAAAAATTTAGGCTGATCTATACATAAGCAGTTACGGTATTCTTTGCTTATTATGCTCTGATTTAGAGTTTTTGTTTTGCCAAAATGTACAAACATTAGTGCTTTTAACACCTCAGTTAGATTTCTTCCTTTAATAATTTTTTAAAAATAATGACTGGGCAAGGTCTTTGGTTGAAGTGATGTATGTCTTTACATCAATATAATGTCTGTAATTATGTATTAAACTGCATTTTTAAATGTGGGGGTCCAAAAGTTAGGATGGTAGATCTGACCTCTGAGCAACAACGAGCAAAGCCATGTTGTTGGGGGGGGCAGTGGGGATAAAATGCTTATTGGGATGTGGAAAGGGACACGGGTGGCACACGTGCCTGCGTGGCAAACCAAGTAATGCTTCCAGCATCAGTAAGGCCTCTAAGCCGTATGCTCAGTATCAAAAATGCGCCCTTTTCTCTGCACTGACTGGAAAAAGACCATAGCAACTTGAATGAGTGGCGACCAGCATAACGTGCCCTAAAAGGAGAGCTGGAAGGAACTGGGATTGTGCAGGCTAGAGGAAGATTGAGGAGAAACACTGCAGCAGCTCTGCATTAAGGCTGAGAACTGGCAAAGAGAGAGGAGAAAAAAAAAAAATCTCCGTATCTATGGTAGTTTTGAGGAGAAGGTAAAGACCTAAAATGCAGCAAAAGAAACCCTATTTAAGCATTAGAAAAACTAATTGGGAGAAGAGCAGAGCAATGCAGAGGCCTAGGAGGCTGAGATGTCTTCATCACAGGTCATTCAGAACAGGTTAGACCAAAGCATTAGGAGTGAGATGGGTGTTGATCAACCTGCCTCAAAGGAAGGGTGTGGGCACGGATGGCCTCTTGACCTCTTTCAGCCTCAGGTTCTTGTTTATTTTTTTCTGGATTTAGGGTATATATTTAACCAACGCAGCTGTATTTAAACTGAGAGGGAATGCTGTATAGAATAATTTCTATACAGAAATTAAACTCCTCCTCACACTTTGGCACTCTCTGATGCAAAAAAAAAGAGACATCTCTGTCTCAGCTCAGTCTGTCCTTCATAGGATTTTTTTTTTTTCCCCTTTAGTAAGCATAAGGCCGAGACTGGATAGAGGAACGTACAAAGGGCAGTTGGTTTAGGGAGCCTGCATCCCAGCAAACGCAAGCGTCTGCAAGCATCTCATCAAGTATACTTGAATTATCAAAAGCAGCATCTTTCTTAATTGTAAGAGTCAAAATGGGGAGGGAAAAGCTTAGGTTGCAACTTGTCTTCTGAGAGGGACAGCCAAGGTAGGGGAAGGGACGGCTTTATGCCACTTGATCGCCAAAACTTTAGGGCTAGAGCGGCTGTTGCAAAACACTTGTTGGTTTAAACAGCCCAAGCAGAACTATTGACAGAGCCCATTACCTGTCAGGTTGCAGCCAGCAGACAATGGTAAGGTTGAGCTGGTTAAGTTATGTGTAAGTACACACAGGGTTACAAATTGTGCTTTTCCAAACCATTCAGTGCATTGGCATCATCTTTCAAGCACCCATTCAAGCATGTATCATCTTACTGTAAATACAAGCCCTAAGTTAGTTTATCTATTTCTCTCTTAGTTCCTTTTATCTTTTTTGGCTTGGTTTTTGTTTGTTTGTTTGGGGTTTTGTTTGGGTTTTGTTTTGTTTCTATGAAACGGCTTTACTGTTTGATATTTGGGTTTGCACTCATGATAATGATTACAAATGTATTTGAGAACTTAAGTGGAATGGCTGGAGTGGGATAGCATAAGAAAAAATATCAAAATGTACTGCAATTGTAGCCTCTTCCTCCTTCAGCCTTGGCTTTGCTAACCTTGCGATTTCCTGATGAGCCATATTTAATGGATATATGACAGGCACATGTAGTAAAAACAAAAGCAATATCTCTGTCTACAAAACCCAGAGATGTGAGAATGTACTATGGTAGGATCACAACTTCAGAAGCATGAACTCTCTTTTTACCGATGTAGAGCTGTTTCCTTGAGTATGCAAGGAGGCTGGAGCTCAGACACATTTTGGTGAGGTGCTAATTCTAATGCCCATTGATTATTTAAATGTCAACAATGTTACCTTTCCTTCCTGAGACAAGAAAGGAGAAAGAAAACCATAGAATAGCTTGCTGTATTGTGAGCGATGTGTCATCTTGATCCTACATATGGAGGTTCGTGTAGTAATAGTATCTGCTCGTAAAGCCCAAAAGTGGGGGAAGCCTGGTCAAGGAGACCACCAGAGTCTGCAAATCCAAGGAGAAGCATGGGGAAGGAAAGGACAGATGTCCAAGCCGATCAGGGAAATCTTCAACTCTTCTGGTTGCTCTGAACTCTCTGGCTCAGTCTTTGAGAATGGCTGTTCCCCATCCCTGATGCCTTCATCTGGTGAGTTAGATGAAGCTGATGCTGAGGTGCTTTCAGAGGGCTTGTCGTTAGAGTGAGATGGAGATAGTCGGAGGGGATGGAAAACCTCGGTCCTACTATGTAGTCCAAAAAGCTCAGGGACAATAAATTTTTCTGATATTTGTTAGATTATAATCATTCCATACAAAAATTGGTTTGTTCTGGAGTTTAGGAGTGGAAGTAAAACCAAAACCATGAGCTTAAGAAGCTCTAATGAAAATGTCATTTCAATAATAATAATAATAATTAAAAAAAAATTTAAAAAAGTGTGCCAGCCAACAACTGAATGTCTGAATTTACAGAACTTGAACATAAAATTCTTAACTTTATCCTGAAGTGAAGGGTCCTTATATTTCCTTCTTCATACTTTCTGGACTGGATTTATTTCAGTTAAAGGTTTGTAAGATCAAGATTCTGTGCTATCTGTAAATCAGAAAGTTATCTGTGGCCTCAAGTTTGGAAAGCCATTTAACTGGTTCTGTGACTAAATCACTGTCATCCTTCCATCTTGATTTCATCTCTTTCATAATGGCATTAAGATCTTCAACATAGAGAGGCAGATCTTAAGTCTGCTGTGTGAAATGTGCTACTTGTACAGACATGCTGAACTTTGCCGGTTAAAAACATGTTCACCACCACTCTGATTTTTTTTAATATCTTCTGTGTTCTAATTACATAAGCTAGTAAATTTACATGCGTACATAACTCTAGATTTATATAGTAAGTGGCCAATGGAGAACATAGATTGATCATTCTCAAGGTGTAATTAGTTTAATAGTGAATTTAGAAAGTACATTCAACATAAAAGTTGTAGGGCCACATAGGCTGAGGGTTGCATAATCACGATTTAAGAGGAAAGCATTCTAATGTATGTGATCAGTGGCAGAAAGTATTTGTTAAATATAAATAAATAAAGCTTCATTAGAATAATTTTTTTGAGAACATCCCAAAGAGAGCAGGACAATGGGCATGTCCGGGGGACTTGTCAAATTGTACATCTCCACTTGCTAATGGTGGGATGGCTTTTAATTCTGCCCTTCCTCAGCAATGCTTTTTATTATCAAGTTCTTGTGAAGGTACAAAAATTTGAGTATTTAAGTGCAGGAAATCAAGGGAAGAAGACAGTGTTGCACAATTATAAACAAAAGATAAGAACATATTCAGCAGTGTCATTACAAGGAGAACATCCCTCTTCACCAGCAAAACCATAATGAAACACTTCTAGCTCTGTTTCTTATATGTAGCTCAGTTATACCCCTTCATGTGTATGCTTGAGGGCTGTTTACATTTCTCACTGAAGTCGGAGTACAGGGATGAGCTGGGCTGTTTTCATCCTCAGTAGGAGGAATGGCAATGTCTTCTTGAATAGACTGCATGAATATACAGAATATGTCATAGCATAACTTGTTGAGCACGTGCTGCACGATGAGAATAGGGGACAGACTGGGAAAAAAAAGACTAGCAAAAATAAAGGTAAAAGAGAAAATAAGGGCAAAATGCAAAAAAAAGAAAAAAAAAAAGATGGTTAAAGAGAAGAATGATTGGAGAAGCTGAGAGAGCAGTGTGAAATAAAGCAAAGTATCAGAAAGAATTTTGTTTTCCACAAAAGGTATTGCAGATCCACAGAACAGCTGAGGTGGGAAGGGACCTCCGGATGTCACCTGAGCCAACCCCTGGGCTCAGGCAGGGCCACCCCAGCAGTGGCCCAGGAGGGCCCAGCAGGCACTGCCCCTTCTCTCGTGGTGCGAATGTGGTGGCACCTGCTCAGCAGTTCCGCCGCAGTGTGCGAGAAGAACTTTAGGGGCAGATCTTGTCTGATCCAGCACTTCATGTGGTCACAATTCCTATACGTAGCTGAAGGAAAGTGGCAGAAGCAAGTGGGCTAGGAAAACTAAGGTGAAGGTCCAGCAAGGTAAAAATGCAAGATTTTTGGTACGCTATTACAATACATGAAAAATATATACATTTCTGGTACTAGCATAGCAGTTGTGCTTTAGGGTGTATTTCCTTCAGTTGAACGTTATTTTGTCTTAGCATCAACTGCTACCAAAGAAGCATGAGTAAAATGAGTCATTTATTCTAGTATAAAATTATTTTCACTAATATTGATTAAAATTCTAATTCTTACCCTATACATTTATAATTTTCTTCAAAACCTTTTATAAAGTGAAATTGATCTTGATTGATTTCTTATATTAAAAAAGTATGGAGCTTTTCAAGGTTATCTGATGTAAAAAAAAAAAAATGAATGTGAAGCAAATTATTGGATTAATAAGTCATCAACATACAATAAGATGTTTAATTAACCACTTCTTAATTTACAGTTTTGTTATTTGAGGTGCAAAAAATGCCTGAAGTTTTTCTAGGACAAAAAAGAAATCTTATTTTTCATTTTAGCACACAAGCATGATGCGCCTAGGATACGCTCTTCACTGCAAGCTGTTAATGAATCTGGTGCATCACTGTATCAAATGGCAATAAAGCCAAAGTGCAGTTGAAGAAGCTGAGTCAGATCCTAGATGTTTTAAAAAAACATAGCGCCATGTAAGTCAATGTGTTACTTTGAGAGGGCAGAATGCAGTAAAGGGCTAATGGAAGGAGGATAATCAGCAATTAGTTTGGAGATGTGAGGTCAGACAGGCACAGTAATTGTCATAACGATAGGGTACGTGTATCATGACAGGTGTGTGTCTGTATTGTGTAAAGGTGGTGGTGACAGGGGTAAGTGCTTGTCGGTTGGAAAAGGACAAACGTCATGTCCATCTTCAAGGAGGGAGATCCAGGGAACTACAGGCCAGCCAGCCTGACCTCAGTCTGTGGGAGGATTAAGTAGCAAATCCTCCTGGATACCATGTCCAGGTGTTTGAAAGACAAGAAGGTGACTGGGGACAGGGTTTACAAGGGGCAAATTCTGCCTGACCCACATGGCTGATTTCTGTAACAAGATAACTGGGTCTGTGGAGAAGGGGAGAGCAATGGAGGCCATTTACCTTGACTTTAGCAAAGCTTTTGACACAATCACCCATAGACCTTCTTTAACCACACTGGAGAGGTATGAGGTAAGTAGAAGATAGGTTAGGTGGAAAATTGGCTGGACCATTGGGTTCAAGGGCTGTGATCAGCAGTAGCAGGTCCAGCTGGTGGCCAGTATGCTTCAAGGGTGGATACTGGGACTGACACTGTGTAACAAGACCTTTGTTAGTGACCTCAATGATGAGGTGAAGTGCAGATGACAGCAAATTGGGAAGGAGTGGTCAGAACCTGAAGGGACCTCAACAGGCTGGAGAAATGGGCTGGCAGGAACCTCATGAAGCTCAACAAACGGTGGTGCAGCATCCTGCATCTGGGACAGAATAGCCATCCACTTTATGAGCTGGGGGCCAAGTGGACAGAAAAAAAAAGCTTTGCAAAAAGGGATTTGCGGGTCCTGGTGAGCAACAAGTAAGTCAGCAGTGTGCCAAGGCCAAGGGCACCTTGGGCCATAATAGCAAGGTAACAATCAACAGGTTGAGAAAAGTGGTTATTCCCATTCATGGAGCACTTGTGAGATCACATCCGGACTACTGTGGTGCAATTTTGATGTCCCCAGTACATGAAAAAACAACACAAAAAAGCAAACCCAGAGGAGGGCTGCCACAATGGTGAGCAGGCTGGAGTACATGATATACAAGAAGAGGCTGAGAGGTCAGGATGTTCAGTCTTAAGAAGAGAAGGCTGGTGGGAAAGTTATTGCTCTCTTCAGCTCCCTAATGGGCAGCTATAGAACAGATTTATTAGATATCAGGGGGAAAAAGAAAAATCACAAATGCAGTCAAACACTGGAACAAGTTGCCCAGAGAGGCTGTAGAATCTTGGAGACAGTAAAAATGCAGCTGGATATGACCCTAGGAAATCTCGTATAACTTCAAAATTGGCCCTACTTGGAGCTGAGGATTCAACCAGAAGACCTAGACAGGTCCGCCCACCCCAAAGAGGATGAAGATGATATAGTAGGTTTAAATGGTTTTACATTTCATTTTTTCTTTGTGGGTTTGAGATAGGCATATACTGGGTCAACAAAACTTCTTGGTTTCATAAAGGCCATATTGAAAACTGCTTGGGAAGGTTAATGAGTAAGTGGAGACTCAATTCCCCATAAAGGTGGGCAGAGTGATTCTACAGGGTAAATGCAGCTGCTCATGAAAAAGGCTTTCTGCACAAACAGCTGCATTACATATAGCCCGGGTGTCAGCAGGTGCACATAAACCCTTCTCCACTATGTGTAAAGCTGCAGATAGAGCTTTATGAGACAGCAGCCATACCTTAGTGGCCCACCAAGTTCATAAGCATTCAACAATTTGTTCATAACTTTTCACCTTATGGAGGAATAACTTCAACTTCTTTGAAAATCCGTTAGAAACATACTTGCAAATGCTAGTTTTGCTTATGGTACCCTGTGTACCATTTTTTAAAAGAAATATGTTATGTAGAAAATAAGAAAAAAGAATATTGGCAATATATGGTTATACTGATCAGGAAAAAAAAAACCCACATGGTTGCATTCAGATTATTTTTTTTTTTTTTTTTTTCCTGTTGATTTAGGAGAAAAAAAAAGAAAAAAGAAAAAAGAAAAGAGAGAGAAAATTTAACCAAACTTCACTGAAAATTCAAAACAATTAAAAACTTCTCTCTGTGTTAAATTTCACATGAGGCAATGTTTGCAGATTGCCATGAATAATTAAGTGAATGTATAAAGTGATGCTGTAAACGAAATAGCTAACAGAAGTATAAATGGGAGGGGGATGAACATGAGAGGATGACAGAAAGTTTATATTACTTTTGTTTAGAATGGATAAAGCTTCTGTTAAAAACCAAAGCCCAACTCCAGTCAGCACAATGCAGCAATGGCGACACTGGAGAAGGTTCAGAGAAGAGTTGTAAAGCTGAATAAAATCAGACACTGAAGAGTGTTTATCAAATCCGTTTCCCATCTGGAAGATGGTGCTTTCCCTTTAAAGAAGAGCAGTTAGGAATAACATAACTACTAGCCTTTGCACACAGTGATATTTGTAACCAGGGGTTTTGGGTTTTGACCTTAGATGACAAAATGTATTTGCTCAAGAGTTAGAAGCTTACAACAAATTTCAGTGGATCTGAGCATGTGTGTAGTTAAATCCCCTCTCTCACCCAGTTTGACGAGGATACTCTGCCACGTCAGGCTTGGGGATTTTTGTCAATGAAGTTGAGACCATAAACTTTGTGTTTCATGGGCTACCTTTTATGTTTGTACTGCAGCAAGGTAAAAGGCCTTCCTTGCTCTTCCCAGTGGATTTAGGTACTAGATTAATAAAAATTTTTGCTTATGATAAAGGAAGTGTGAATTTGGAAAAAAAGATCAAGTTTTCATAAGTAAGAAATGCTGAAATTAAAATTACCTATGCAATTCTGAATTGAACTGCTTATGGTCATAGAATTAAAGAAATAATTTTTTTTTTCCAGCAGACCACTGTTTCATTTAGCATAGGAGAACGAATAAATCACCACTGTGAGGTAAATGAGATTATTGCCTGAATAACTGTTAGCTTATTTGCTACAGAGATTTGCACAGATAAAACAAATGAGGCCAGAGGAAAAGCTCTGTCTCTCCAGAGCTCTTTGCCCCGGGTTTTTTTCGCATACAAGCAACTGTTATTTGCCATGTTATTTCAAGGTAATATTCTGATTTCCCTGCACTCTGGGCAGAATTAACCTTCAATCTCTTTGCTGCCTGCCTGTGTACAGGCAGCGCGGAAGAGCTTCCTGAAGACAGAGTAATTTCTCTGCGGAGTACGACTGATGGGGAGGGACACTGGGAGAGGTTGTCCTCTCCAGCTGCTGCAGCCCAACACTGGAGCATGCCCACTTGTCTTCTGGAGATGGTGCCAGAAATACTCCCCCTAAAACAGTGGCATTTCATGTAGGCAGGATCTCTGGTTAATTTAGCAGCAAAGCTCTAATTGAGCGTATGCAAACT
>KL273597.1:35763-53400 GCA_000699545.1 Podiceps cristatus | reverse complement strand
ATATATATATTATATTTAATACAAGAACATTGACATGTTTGGCCAACTGAATAGGGATAAGTGATTTAAGCTCTTTACAAGTAGACCTGAAACCTTATTAATTATGAAGTTCTGATATGTACTGACTAGGCTTCGGTGTTTGCTTCACCTCCTAGCTGGTGTCTTCCTTTTTTCTTCTGCATTCTGTTTGCAGAATGTGAAACCCTGAAATTAAACTGCACAGTTTTACCAGCTACAGAAAGTGTATCGTGATATCACTAAACAGGGTAATAGTATAGGAGCGTATTTATTGGTCAGAAATGTCTTTGCAAAGCAGCATTTCAGGTGGATAGAAGGATTTTTGTTAATTAGTTTTTGGGAACAGAAGAATCTGATATTCAGTTCTATCTGAATGATGTTCGCACTTCAAGAGCAGGCTCTCCAATGGCACACAAAGCCAAAGATTTTACTTTAAAAACTGCAATGGCACTAGTGTTTCTCTACTTTGACAGAAGTGCAGTTCGTACGAGCTTGGCACATGATGTGTAAGATTAACCATATGATTCCTACGATTCGGAAAGAGGGGAAGCTTAGAGGAGCTTTCTACCTCCTTTGTGTGCAGCAAACAGTACACCGTTACAATAAAACTGGGTCATATTCTGACGTATTTGAGATTACGACTGGCAGAAGGGAAGGGGAAGCACGCCACATCTAACTGCACCAGCAAGGAGGATTAAGGCAAACAGAGCATAAAGTTCTTAAGCAGCCTGTTGGCTGGGAAGAGGAGTAATGACCTGAGCCTGGTAACATCCTCTGAGACATTTAACAGCCTTAAATATTCAGGTTGCACGTCATGGGAAAGAGAGTGCTTTTGGAGCTACGGTGCCCCACAGAACTATGTGAGAGGACTGTTGAGAAGCACGGCTGAACGGCGGCTGCAGAGTTGCCAGAAGGTAATTTCTTACCTACAAGTACAGAGAATCTTTCTTCATTGCTCACCAAGCAGCATAGAGCTGTGATTGCAGATGGATCTGGTCCAGGCACTCTCAATCTTGGAGTGTCTGTTTAAACACCAACAACAGGCCAATTTCTGATCTTACTTTTAACCTTATCTGGAACCCATTGAATCTAAAGCAGTTAGTCAGAATGATATCAAATACATATGTCTTTCATATCAAACCATTTTTATTGTCATGTACAATCCACATATCTTCTCAGTTCTGAAAAATCTTTGTGCTTATTCAGATCTGAAGTAAAAATGGTGCTCTGAACCATTTGAGGAAGGAATTCTCATGGGATCCTCAAAGAGAGAGGTGACACCCAAGAATTATTTTTTCTTTTCTCTTTGCCATAAATATTTGAAGTTCAGTGACGGATCCAGTCCTAAACTGAGATCACTCTTATCAAATACCTAGTCTTCATTGACTTTCTGAGGCAGCCAGAATTTTCAAAGTTCAAGGCTCAGGTGGAATCTTCAGCATGGCTGGATGCAAGGTGGCCCAGCAGAGAGAACCATTTGGATAGGTGCAGGAAGACTGGCGCTCTACTACAGATCAGAGCACTGGACGGGGACTCGATGCTGAAGTAAGCATACGCTTTAAGAAGTACTATGTCCAACTAAGTTCATGTATCAGCACTGTCATGGGAATTCATCCTGCCCTTTGCAGCATTCTGTGGGTGGGTGTTGTAGTAGAATAGCAATGGGATTTTCAGAGGGAACTTCCTGATTTGTTTTTCTCACAGTTATGACCACCTTATAACTGTGATTTTCTTTAATAATGAGCAAAGACACTGTGAAGATATCTAGGTGAGAAACACTTTAAATTCTTCCAGAATATCAGTCGCAAAATTTAAGAACAGCAAACAGAGTTGAAGTATGTATTATCCTATTTCTCGTAGTTTTAATTCTGCCTTTATCCTCATGCCATATTTCACCCTGAAAAAAACCTCATCCAATTTGACAACATGGAACATCGCAGGATGCAGTGCTCAAATGAAGAAGAAGAAAATCGCTAACCATGGGCAGAGAAAACAGAAATTGAATTTAGGTCAGGATTGGCGACCACCAGATTAACAATGTTTCATGCGCGTCTCCCACTCTCCGGTACCCTCCGTTGCTACATGTTGCCACCAGTTGATGCTTGCCCTGTCCCTGCTTCTGCCGTCATCAGGTATGTTATAGACTGTTACACATCTCTTGTACTGAGATTATTTTTATAGTAAGTTTAAATATATTTAAATATATTTTATAGTAAGATTATTTTGCTTTGCTCCTTGCACAATGCACATAACTGAGCACGGCAGTGGGGTGGGGGGGGGACGACTAGGATCTCTTTTAGCTCCGAGGGCCGCCTTTTCAGCGTGTGTACTGTTACTACCTAGTTTAATTAACATCTGTGCCAATCAGAGCAGCTGCCTATAACATACAGAAGGTTAGCTGAGCATTCAAGAAGATAAATGAGACAAGGGGTTGCCAAGGGGATGGTATGTCAGACACGTGCCGTGGCTGCAGCATATATACTCATTCCCATTAGCTGTACTGCTCTTATGTCTGGGGGCAGAGTTAAGGCTTTAAGGCAGGGATGATACGTACTTTAAATTCACATTTTTTGATCTTCGAAAATGTAAATACAGATGTATTGGATATTGTGAAAGAGTATGCAAATCCCATCAGTGAACTTCAACCCCGTAAGAAAAGAGCATTAAAACAGCTAATACAAATGATTAAACATTTGCCACCTGAGAAAGGTTTCAAGAATATGTATGGTATTCCCTCCTGGAGCTCTAAGAACAGTAGAGCCACCTAAGTTCAAATGCTAAAACATCTCAAAAACGGAAGATTCATATCTTGCAAGTTAGGATACTCCACTCCTGCTGTACACATCACACCCCAAGGTCTCATGAACCAGTTGGTGCTATAATAATATGGAATAGTCCGAGCTTATGTACCTTACTCAAGTGGAGTGCTCTTCTCAGACCTTAACAACCTTCAATATTGGTTTTGGATTTACAGTTCTTTTTATCTTTTTTTTTTTTTTTTTAAATTTCTTGGGAAAACAAGCTACACTGAGATCATCCTATTTGGACATATTAGCTTCAGAATGATTGTAATAAAATCTCTATGCCCCAGCACCCTAACAGCATTGTAATGCAACAGTCATAGGGTCTAGACATACAGTGCAATAGTTTTGCCATCACAATCTTGCATCCAAATGGCCTCATAAGACAATCCCTGTAGACATGCAATGAAATCCTTTCCTCCTAGTGACAGCATCACAATCTCTAATTGTTAGGCGTTATTCTTCCTTTGACATTGACATGAAATCTGTACTACAAAATACGGATCTCATGCAAGTTTACATTACATTAGCACACTGCTTAGAATTAGTATTTACCTACATACTAATTATTCTTCAGTTATTCTGAAGCTATACAAATATCTTGCCTTTTAAACATTTTCCTTGCCTTTACAAGGAACAATGGTTTTGTAGGGAAGAACGCTTGTTCATTTAGATTTGAATGGGGAAAAGTTAGCAGTGGTCTTCAAAACATTCAAGCAAATGGTTTACAATTCTACAATAGAAAATAGTTTCTCCTCTTTTTTTTTTTTTCATAAACCTAAAGTGTTCAGAATGAAAGTAATCTCAGATTTACTTACAGCAGTATTTGCATTCTATTTTTCCCCATACCCTTTCAAAAATAATTCCCTTACAAGTTACAGGTCAACAGTAAGATAAGAGCTACTGTAAGTTGCTCTAAAGTTTATTCTGAATTGATGAAGGAAATTAACTCCTGCTTTCACTTACACATTAGAACAGTTACATTGGCAATAAGTTATAAAGGTGTTTTTTAAAAATATATTTCTAATTTCCTCTCGGCATTTATTGGAGAGCAGAAGGTGATTGGTCTTGGAAGCTAAAGCAGAGAGAGGGCATTACTATGTTTAGCAGTACTGCTGGTGATCAGTCGAGCCAGTTTGCTTCAGCAAAGGCTGGGCACCTCTGCGATGAGCAACCCAGGCCTCTGAGGAGACAGGTGATATACACTGAGGTGCTCATATAGAGATGGGCAAAGACAGACATTTGTTCTTTTACAGAAAACATACACTCTAAGGCAATGCTGTTTCTAAGGATGAAAGCTGAGGGAGAGAGCCGTCATGGCCCTGAACAACACAAGAGGTAAGGGCCTGCTTTCTTCGATCCTCTCATCTCTTCTGTGTGCTCTCATCCAAAAAGGGAGCAAAGCTGGGGACCACCCTCGTTGCACAGAGCAACCTGTGGATGGTTCAAAAAGAGGTTTTACTGACATCTGGACTAGCTTTTATTGGGCCATGTCGTCAAAACTTGTGTCACCAGCTAATCTAGGTTTAAAACATCCAGTTTTCCCTCACAGCAAGAGGGCTTACAGTGATGAAAAATCAAGACAAAATGCAAGAGAGTGCGGGTATTTCCACAAAGTCCACTACATACTTGGGCATTATTGTTGATTTCACTTGCAAGGTGCTACTCCAGCAGTGCTGATTAAACAGTACAAACCCTCTAATAAAATGTCCGAATAAAGAAAAATCCTAGTGAGTGGCAGGCACTGATGCTGAAATGGGAGTATTCGTCACATGGGAGTATACGGTTGAAACAGGGGTGTTGGCAGGTGAAGATAAGAGACCCTGCCACCACTTTCATGGTGAAAATGGCATTTTTTTTCTTAGAATAAAGCTATGCCAAAAGTTTTGCATTTGAACATTTTTGCCCGCATAGGGAAGAAGAAAGTCTTTTCACTAAAAAGTTCCGAAGTGTTTTAAAAATGCTTTGGTGCCTTACTCTAAATTTAATGATGCGAGTACATTTGCAGTGGACTCATTTGGGGTGCATGCATGCATACTTTGTGGATAATAAAGTCGTCAGCAGTTGCTTGGCATTACTGGATAACTAAATAGCTACTACAGCATTGTTGTGAAAAAGTTAAAACAGCCTGGGGCAGCCTTATTTTATGCATCTGAGTTTTCCCAAACTAATTCTGCATTCATGAACTGTTGCTATTTGTATCTGGAAAGATGAAGCTTCTAATTTTTTTTACTCTTTTCTCAGCCTCTTTGGAAAATTTCCCCATTTCCCTGTTCAGATAAATAAAGTGGGATATGAAGAGGCAGGGAGGGGATGCTGTACACATGAACACAAAAAGTCCCTCAAAGGGCAGGTCACTTTTCAGTCTGTTTTATGGTATAAGCACTTTTTAGATGAATTATTATTAAAATCCAGTATCTCCTGTATCAGAGTAACTCAGTTGTTTAATTCACTAATGTATCCACTTGATGTCACTGTCACTGCCCAGTAGAATTATTAATGTCAAAGGGCTTTCTGGTCACAAAGACTTTGCACCAATAAATGACTGAGCTGCACAGCCAGTTGCCTTTTGGACCCTTCAAGGTAGCTTTACCCCTCTGACGGTCCGTTCTGTTGGTGTGGACACTTCCACTTCCCAACCCTCTTTATTCACATTTTGCAACTCTCCAGGAAGTAAACACTCATTTTTCGAGGTTGTATTTTCCTACATAGAAACATTTTGTCATTTTATTTTTCTTGTAAGTAGAGAAAAAAACCTTGTAGCATTACCTTAATTATTTGTTACTACTCATTTCATCTTAAGGATAATGCCAATCTTCAAGAAGTCAGTGAATGACATTTATTTATTGAAAAGTTGCAAGATCTCTTGGTATTCCTCTTATCATTAGACATCTTAATTTTAGGACTATATTTTGCACTTTCCCTCTCTTCCTCATTCCAGCACGGCTTTTTCTCCTCCCACCATGTCCCAAAATTTTGTTCAAACCCTAAGGAAGCAAAGAAGTGGCATTCATCTATTCTCCCAAATATTTCTTTTCATAAGGAGAAACCTTTAAAAGAGACAGATAAAACCTAATTTTTAGTTATTTCTGCATCCCTCTCTCCTAGACTTACCAGACTGAGATGTCATTTTGTGAGGGGGAGTGGAGCACTTAACTGCTTTAAGCTGGGATTTAGGCAGTTGTCCACAGCGAAACACAGCTATCGCCTGGGAACTGTCCCTTGCCAAAGCCCCTTGGCCAGGATCGAGCTCCCTGGGGACAGCTGTATCCTGCTTTAACAGGCTTGATCCTTTCACTGGTGTCTTCTTGCTGTCCAGGTAATAAACACTTTCTGTCAGTCTATAGCTCTTGCTTCAGTGCCAGAGTAAAGATTCGAGCTGACGAAGCAGTGCAATATCCTCTTCTCTGCTCCTCGCTCTGGGTGTCAGCCTCTCAGCTCCCCTCCTGCCCTTCTCTAATACCGCACTGCTGGAGCCCTTCGAAGGGCTGGAAAGCTGAAGAACTGGCATGTGGCTCTGCATATTTGTATGCAGGACTTTATTATTTGTGTGCACATAGGTATTATTGTGGGAGCTGGAAAAGAAGATTGTAAGCGTTTCATGGAAACACATACTCAGAGCCAAATCCTCATTAAAAATTGCCTTAGCATCCAGGCCAGGGGAGAATTGCAGGCGCAAAGATTATTTGTGCATACACACTTTCAGAGGGTTACTGAGAGTCATGTTCCTTTCTACAACATCTCAGAGAGTCAAGCTTTGCTCTAAGAGGAATAGCCAAGACTTTCCCCTGTGGAGCTATAGCAGCTTTATACTGCCCAAAGTGACCTGAAAACTGGTGCAGCAGGAAACAAGAGGATTATATTATTTCAAGAGACAACTTAAAGATGGCATTCTCAAAATCGTCACCTCTCTTTGCTGCCAAAATAGGACGTGTGGCAATGGTACCACTTGCCCCACTTCATTCTTAGCTCTTGCCCTCCTGCCCTTGGGGCTGAGGGTAGCCGGCGTTATTTAGAGCTGCCCGTATGCTTGGACTGCAGAGGTCTTGCTTGGCATGCAGCCATCCCAGGCTCTGAAGATATCGGAGGCCAAGGTTTCTGCCCTGAGCTGTGAGCTCAGGCCGTAGCAAATGATCAAGATCAAAGGTTTCATCTTTTTCCTTTTCAAAGCTTTGGGGTTAAACGTCTTCCTGCGTAAGGACTCTCTTCAATATATTCTTAGGAGACATTTTAAAGGTATTTCACTCCCTCCTCTGGGTAACAGTGATTACCAAGCTGTGCTAAACTGTAATTTTGGAATAGGCCATTAGTGGATGGTTGTAGCAGCGCACCGCTATTCCCAAAGTTTACCCTTCATCACGTAATACGAGTAAGAGAAGGAGCAGCATGAAGGGAACTGAAGTGTGGTACGCTTAGGTGAGTGTTGATTCTTTTTCCCTCCAAAACATTAATTCTTTATGAGGTACTTGTGGACTTATTAACATCCCTTTGCACTACATGAGCAGCACAATGAAGCTGGAACTACGGAGAGAGGCTGGTTCATTGCCATAAACAGGGAAGCAGATGGACCGCTGTCCTCATAGCAATCTGCCTTACTGATACTGCTAGTAACAGCTGCAAAGATAGAAATTTTCCATGTTTCACCCTATTCCTCACGGAGACATGAACTTACACACCCAACCTTGGCTGTTTAAATGTTGGTAAGGATAGGGTTGTGGGGCTTTCTTCTGTAACACACATAGAAATACTTTAATAGAAGTAAGTATTCTGAATAAGAGTAACAAAATTTGCAATAGTCAACATTTCAAATGCAGTAAGACACTCAAAGAATTAAGAATTCAAGACTAGCGTTTATTTGTCCTTTGCATTTGTTTTTAGTGAATATTTTGAGATCCTTACATTTGTGCAGATACCCATGTAGTTTCATTCTTTTCACTGGCATATATCACGCATCCTGAAAGTCTAGTGCCTACAGATTTGTTTGTAGGACTGAGGGTGAAATAGGAAGTGAAATCTGAAATGAGAAAAACTTGTTTATGAACATTATGGGGAAGAACGGGAGAATGAATCTGGTTTGTTTGGTTTTTTTTTTCATGTCAGTTTTAAAATTGCAGGAGAATGAAACTTCTCAATTTAGAACAAATCAAAAGCCAGTTGTACACAAAATTCTGTAAAACATCCCCATTACATCTAGCTCATCCGTTACAGGTTTCTGCATGACCTGGCTCACTATGCTTGGCAACGTAAATGATTTGACTTAGAAGTCTGACAAATGTTCCTGTGTGAAAAGTGAATTCTTCAGGGCTGTCCCTGCTCTGCAAGGCCTGGCCCAAATATTAAGGAATAATAGACAGGTTTTCAAAGTCCCGCTTAAAGAGACAGATCTTACAAGGATGTCTGAATGCTGTCAACTAATTTAAAGGGTTTGTTGGAGTTTTTTTCCCCCCATCAACAGAATTTCAGAGTACCCAGCTTAGAATGCTTTTGCCTACCCCAAAGTCTCCCTACAGCAATATAACTCCCAGACAGATCTTTAAGAGAAAAGAATGAGTTTAAAATGTTACAAGAAAACAGTTTTTTATACATCTTTGGATAGGAAAGATTAAGCCAGATGTTAACCCGTTTTAACAACACATCTTCTCTGCTGACCCCAGCAGAGTGAACGGCAGCTATTAAAAACTCGCCAAAGAGATGGAATACGTTCTTCTGCATCTCTTCAGCTGACACCAGGGCAGCCACATCCACGAATAATGCTAACTAGCCTTGTCTCTGGCTAGTCTTGTCTCCTCTAAGTTTATCTCGGACTTCCTTGATCCTGAGTAACTACCAAAGACTTCATGTGGTCTCCATCACTCCCACATCTGATTGCCCTCCAGGTGTCTACAATTAGAAAGGACACTCATAAAAATCACCTTTCAAAACCTGAAGGGAGAGTAGCTCGAATAATTTTGGTTTGTTTTTTCCCCTCATGCTTTTGTGTGAGAATTGAGCTGAAAGAGATGGTTGGGAGCATGCATTAACACGCTCATGAGGAAGTGATCAGACCTCTTTTTTTCTGAGTTGTACAAAAGTTGTGCTCAACCTTATTGTCCAGTCTAGCTTTAATTCCAGATCCTGTGCTGGTCAGCGGGTTTATGAAAGCAGCAGCTGAGACACTGCTTTCTTTCAGCTAAGAACAGCCTCAGGAGCAGCAAGTCTGCCTAGTTCACACCCACTTCCATGATTCCCAGAAGAACAAATAAAACTGAATCTGTTTCTTGTTCTGAGGGATGGTGAAGATTTGTGTGCTCACTTATGCTCCCTGCCCTGCCTTCAGTGTTAGTCTTACCATGAGAAGAGGAATTTCTGCTGCAAAGGAGCAGTGGGAAACAAATACCTGTGAGTACCAGCATCTGAGACAGGCCAGAGAGAGGCCACTCGCATTTTGAGGTCATCCAAATTCTCACACATCCTGCTGCACTGGGACCAGGAGTGTTTTTCCAGCATGCCCTCCTGGGACCAGTACTTCACATTCCACAGAGCCAAGCAGCTGCACCTCCAGCAAGCTGCTTCCTGACCACCTGCTCCGTGTTTTGGGGGTCCAGCCGGTGAGCATTCCCACGCTTTCACCCAGTCTGCCTCTCCTTACCTCTGCGGTGATGATATATTTTCGGAGGGGGCCTCAGATCCGTGGCTAACAAAGCAAATTGTTCTTGGCACTATTTCCTGAATATTGTCAGTCTTACTGCTTCACATCTTAAAAACAAATCCAGATTTTTAATATCACTGAGCATGGAGTTTACAAACTCAGGACAACTCTTGCACGTCAGAGATGATGGTGCTATTATTATATGCCACGATGAGCATTCCCTAAATCCCCACAGTATACCAGAGTCCCCTCAGTTGTTTTAAAGCAACCCCTTTTCATCTCAATGGCCTTAACAGAGCGTACAAACAGTGGTTAAGCCGTTTCCAGGCTAATTCCTTTACCTACCCAGTTCTCAGAGGGCAGGCGCAGAGAACTCCCACCCTGCAGCCATTATCCCCATAACAACCAGCATAACCCCGCAGCGGAGCTCAGCAGACCCACTGCTCTGCTCCCAGCCCGCTCCTTGCAGCCAGAAGGAGCTCACCCTTAAGGTTACGCTCTGCCCACACCTTAAATGCAGGCCCTGGCCATCTATATCTTTAGCATATAGCATGTGTACCAGCTAACTGGTCTGGCAGTAAGGCAGCTCTAAATTAGGGTTGTGCCAATGAAATCACTTGAGATTCTCCAACACTGATTGGGAGATAAACATATGAAAACTTCAATCTGCTTTTCTTTATCCTGATCAGGTGCTGCCCGTTAAGTGTAAGTTTGTGCTGTTTAACGAGCAGGGAAAGCCCTTCTGATCAAATTGAGATATCCAGGGTGGAGCTGCCCTGCTGCAGGCAGGCAAGTTTCTAATCAAAGCACTCTTCCAGTCGCTTCAGAGTGAGCTATTACACCAAAGAATACTCCTTGTGCCTAGGCCTTCTTCACTGAGTCCTGACAAGCCTCTATTTTGACAAGGTTATTAAGGTAAGCAGAATGGCTGGAGATTTTTTTTCTCTTTATCTTAAGGAAGCCTTTTCAAAAAGTGTGGTGGTTGTTTCTCCCACGACTGGGGGGAGCAAAGATGTGCGTCCTCTTTGGGGCCTGCTGTGAGGAGGTAGTTATTTTGCTTTGGCTTTAATATGGAAAATCTAAGGTTGGAAAGCCTTCTGCTCAGTTCCAGAAATCCTGGCTGATGCATCATTCAGAAAATAGATTCTTGTGCTGGACCCTCTGACAAAGTACAAACACTGTAAACATTTTTTTGTCTTGGCTGGAAAAGATATTTGTGTCTCTGAGTAGCAGGACCACAGATTAAATCCTAGAAACCATTGCTAACAATTAGAAACAAAAATTCATTTTGCATAAGGTATCCAAAAGCAAGGATTTATTTAAGCTCTGGCTTCCAGTTTTCTGGTTAATTCTGAGCTTTCTTACTGACTGTCTCTTAGCTGTGCTGGTCTGCTCTGATTGTTTTTTTTCTCTATTACGTTTTTAGTTTCTACTTGAGCATATTCAATCTCTAGCATAAAGCACTTATTGTATTTTGAAAGTTGGATAATGTGTTTAATGCACCCAACACTAAAAATACACATCTGTTTTGATGTTAGGTGCATCATGCCAGTAAATAGCATCATTTATCTTAATATTTTTCACCTCATATATAAATGAGTAATGAGTTTACATTCATAGAGGCATTTGTAAGTGGCATGGTTCGGTGTGCTGCGTCTTTTTGTTGTTTTTTTCATTTTTTTTCTAGGTTTTTACAACATATTGTTAGTTTATAGAAAAATTTTTATTTTAATCTCTGGGGGTTCATTAACTTCCCTGTCCCTTTCTCCTGATATTATGTCTCCACTATAAGTACAATCAGGCTGCATTTTATGGTTTGCATCTAGCACGGAGACTTCTGTGGTTTGTGGCCGTGCATTCTGAGGCAGCATTCATTGCCAATTGAACTTAGTCTGTCCCTGGCCTGTCTGAGCACAGAGCTGCCATATATGTGTCTCTACCAAGGGGGGAGAATGGGGGTAGCTATCTTGTTTTCTATTTCTTTGCTGATGCCAATTCAATGTGGGGAGGGAATGCAACCATCTAGTTATTGGGTTAAGTACCAAAGCTGCAATTTTTATTGAAATACAATAATTCAGGCTTCAGTGGTGCCTGGCAGATAATAGACCCCGTGGTAGTAAGTGTTCATAAAGCTTGAGGCCACCACATGCCCTGGACTGCAAAGCAATGTGACCCTCAACAACCCTTCCCCTCGCTGCCCTTCTGTCTCCCAAACCACAATATTCTTGTCAAGCCGTTTAACAAGAATCATGTTTCCTTGTGGTAAGTCATACCCATGCACTATTTTACACTCTTCCTTCTCGCTTTATAGGGATATAGGGCTAGAAGAAAGCTCTTGGCTTTTGAAACAATGCCTGTACTATTGCAGGCACTTATTTTGTGTTGTTCTGTTTAAAAATATAATAAAATCCCACTCTGAGGTGGAAAGAAAACTGTGTTGCTCCTACATCTCTGAGTCTCAGAAACTCAGTTCCAGCTCCCAGACCAAACTTATTTTTGTCCCCAAAACCCATTTCTTAATATATGAACACTGTCCTACATCTTAAGTAACTCTTTTTGTCTCCCTGGTGCCTACTAACAATGATGTGTTAGGAAACATCACTCATTTACACCCTTGCTCTCTTCCTACTAGGCATAACAAGACCTTTAATTCCCACAAAGCATGTCCCTGCTGTATAGAACTGAATAAGAGGTTTGTCACAGAGCACCTGGCCTAATGTCATCACATCCTCCAAATTTCATGTCTGGCTTCTGCAATACTGAGGAAGGAGCTCCTTCAGCTCTTGATTTACTTATAGCAGATAAATTCCTCGATAGTGAGAATCTTCATCCTACTTTCAAAGACAACCGTGCATGCCTCTCCCAGCAGAGGCAGTCCTCTCAGATAGCAAATGTGATGGTAAAGGCACCGTTTGATGTTGGTACCAACACAATCATTACTATTTGCTTCCTAACTTTGTTTTTTACATGCTGTCAGATTTGCATCTGTAATTGTCACTAAATTAAGAAAGTTAAATTAACAGTTCTAGACTGGGTGGTAAGGAAAAATAGGAAGAGGATATGTTCTAAGTCTCTTTTCAGTAGGATTCTATTTTCTTGTAATTAATTGCTCAGAGTGTGATGACTCTTCTGGAAGAAGTCCCATGTTTTATATAAATTTATATATATGTGTGCATGTGTATTTTTCCTATTTTTGTATATGTAAAATGAAAGTATCTATGTATAAAGGACATTAGAAATTATCTTTTCAACATCAGTACATTACTCCCTGTAGCTTATGACTCTTAATAATGAGTGATAAAAACATAATTGTGTGTCAGAGATACCATATGCACACACTGGTAAGAGACAGTCCTTTACATCAAGCGGCACTAGCCAACCTCAGTTCCACCCCTGTTTTCTCTGCACGTTTTCAGGAGGTGTCATGCAGTAGTACCCGTCACCCAGAGAATCCAGAGGTGCTACTGTTGGGTATGAAGCAGGTTTGTCATTACAGCCGTGTATTTTATTTTTTTAATGGCTCAGCATCAACATTTCAGGAAGGTTGCACTAATCAACCAGTGCAGAGTTTCAGAGTGTCTTTAAAATAGATAAATGCCAAGCTTGTTTTTCTTGTTAAACTGTAAGGGCCATTGCACTTCCATGGGTTGGCGTTTCCAGTCACACAAGTACTTGCATCTCAGACCGGCTGAATTTAGGGGAGTGTCAACCAGCCTGACATGATGGATGCAAAAGTTCACAGATGAAATGAGTTTGGATGATCTTGGTCCCCCAGCGCACATGAATACACGCAATAAAACAGCAGCGCACTGGCACCAATTTCTCACTCCTAGCCGCAGGAGGCCCGCTGTGCGCACGAAGAAGAAAGAAATGTGTCTGTCTGGGGCCAGCAGCGGGTGGTGGCCCAAGGTCAGGTGTGATCCTCACTAGTGGGTCAGTGGATGTTATGACAGGCTCATCGTGCAGCTGTTCTCCCTCTTTCTAAGCTACTCTAAAAGAAAAGAGGAAAAAAAAAAAGTCTTGTGTGTGTTTTATTTAATGGCACCTTTCCATAATGTCAGTGAACTTGAGCTCCGGTCTCGCGGTCGGCAGCATGTAAGCAAACTGATGACGCTCTGCCTGGAGCCATGGTGAAGTCCGGGACACTTGGTGTGGACACAGCAGTCTGGCCATGTGGTATCAATTTCAGAACCAGAGCCTGGAAAGAGATTGTTTTACATCTTTGATGCAATTTCAAACTGAAAGTAAAACAAAGTAAATGAATTAATGAACTAAACTTACATAAAGATTCAGAAGTTGCTATTATGTCTTCCTCTAGCCCCCTTGCAGTCAAAAAGCATTTCTGCATCCTTACATCAAACTAGGCAGGCCAAAAGTGTGTGATGTTTTTAGCAGTGATGCAGCACACCCTGCAACAGTGCTTCTTCAAGAAATGTGGTGTTGTGCATCCTGCCACTGTACATATGCACACTAATATAGATTTGCCTGGCTCTTTTATTCTTCGTTAATGGATAGTGACTTCTTTCTGTATTGTATAAAAATGTCTCTTGACTAAATTCCTTGAGCTATGAAGCAGTTTAATTTTTTTTTTCACCTATATCCTGATGGACAGCAAAATCCAGGGTGTGACAAATGGCACCTGACATCCAGGAAGGAATATATCCTTAAGAATAAATCCATATCTCCAAACTCTGTCTAATTTTATAGGACAGCCTTTCATTCTAGATCCATATCTACTGCAGTTTCACAAAGATCAGATCTTATTTCTCAGTTCCTGTGAATTACAAGCATTACAAAAGTTCAGTTACAAAACTAAGTTTCTGTTTACTTCAGAAGCCTGGCTGAAGTTCTTTATTATTCCTCTGTATTTTATATTCAGTCTCAGAATGCAAAATCTAGCTAGGAAATATATCTCCAGTTTGGGCTGGGGAGCAAAAGGCAAAGAAATGACTCGTCCAGAGGTATACTTTGTATGTAGCCCCAGAGATCCATCTCTTGGTTCAAGTAAGATGTACTCTTTCAGGGTGGAGAAGGTATATAAGAAAGGCTAGATTAAGGCATTACAGTCTTTTGAGTATAACCCTGTCTGTGTTATCAGAAGATTTGTTGAAATATTGAGCCTTAAGCAGTTGTTACTGAAGCGCTGGAGTGAGAGAAACTGATACTATTTCCTTCAATGTCTGACAGAGTTTGAAGTATGCCTTTCCTTTGTTATAAATGGCCAGAAGTTTTGCATAGGGGCAGACAGAGTTATAAACACACATCTGTGCTCCTCAGCTCTCAGATTTCTCATTACACTATTATATCATTATATCATCGTGTTATATAAGCTATGATATGTGGACATTTTTTCTTTGCTGCAGCTATAAATCATCTCCTTTTCATAACACTGAGAACATTTCATTCCCTGCTACCTTCATATGGAGGTCCTAAGTTTCCTAATCATAGACAATTTTATGCTTCCTCATCTCTATAAGCCAGACGATAACCAGAACATGGTTTTGTGGTTCAGCATTATTTCAACCCAGCATTCTGGAGCTATCCACAGTATTGAAATAAAAGGGCACAGGTAACAGGAAAAAACGAGCCACCTATAAGAGAAGGTGGAAGAGACCACGTAGGTTGGTCTGTGTCTTTTTCAGATGCAAATTTCTTTACCTTCAATTAGCAGCAAGTTTCCGACTATGGTTCGAGAAGGGAAACTTAGAGGGCGGGAAGCATGGGTGTCGCACAAGCCGTACATGCGCTGCCTCAAAAAGCCTGTCAGCGGCTTGCAAACATGAATACAACAGAAAGGATGTCTGAGAGGTGGGTCAGAAGTTAACAGGATTTTGCCCTACTATGGAAACTTAAGCCGCAGATCGGAAAGTGCTTATGTGATATCACAGTTTGAGTGACAACTGTCAATAGGTGTTGGATGGAGGTGAGGTCAGTATAGATTTTTTTCAAAGGCTGTCTGCTGGTATTGCCTGTCATGAGATAGCTGTCATTTTCAAATCACTCCCTACGTTCAGCAATGTAAGGCATCAGCATGCTGGCAGAAACACTGAGGCAGCAACTGTTATGAATTTATTTTTTTAGAGACGGTGGTATTCTTCTAAGTGTAGTGGATGTAGATTTTCGACACTAATCAAATATTTGGGAGGCCCCATAGATTTAGCAAAAGCATTAATTAAGGTATTTTACTTAAATTTGTGTGTGTTTTGTAAATTTATGGTGAGCAAATCAGTTCTTCTAACACTTTTAATTAAGTACCCCACTGTATTTTATGTTTCTCTTAATGGACAGAAAATGACTTTTGCTCAAACGGACTTCATTGCACAGTGTTATGCATTTTTCATCTGATGTGGGGAAAAATCAATTATTTTAAGAGTTCTGTTCTTCTGGCAGTTCATTTAAGTGAATTCTTACTGTGTTAAATGATCATCGGTATTTTCTTTTTACATAGCAACTCTTGTAAAAGTATTGTAATGTGCACAAAGCAGTGTAATTTGCCATCACGTAGAGAACATTCGTCTTGTGCCTTTTATGGACTCATGAACCTCTCAGTTTCAGCCACAGTGCTTTAATTTCTATTTGGGTAAAGTTTGGGGGGGAATGAAAATGAAAGATTAAGTAATAGGGAAGTGCTTGCAGATTTGAATACATCTTTTATTTATTGCAGCTAAGGGGCTGTAATTCTGATGAGCCCATTTGTCTCACTGTAATTCTAACAAGTCCAGTGGAATAAATGATTAATTGCCTCTGTGTGACCTCAGAATCAGGTCTGCAATAGTTACAATGTTCTTTGGATTGTGCAAAAATATTTGTGTTGAAAATAACATCCAGTTATGTGTAATAAGACTTCATAGGAAAGTTGAATCTGACTTTGTTGGTACTGAATTACGGTTTTGACAGGCATATGAGTAAAAGATTAATTTGACCTTTTATCTAAGATTCTGAATTTTATCTTACAAAGCTGTAGAAGGAAGTAAGACCTTCCTCCTTATCTCAAACTCCAGATTTTTTTGATTTTTTAGGTCAGGGCTGTTTCAGATGGTTGCTTTCACCACATCGTATATTTCTTGACATTTGCAATGGGGCAGGGGTCTGCAACTTTGAGAAAGAAGTTCCTAAAACAATCACGTGCTCTTTAAACTGTCTTGACA
The DNA here is from genome assembly GCA_000699545.1 of Podiceps cristatus. Classification (NCBI taxonomy): domain Eukaryota; kingdom Metazoa; phylum Chordata; class Aves; order Podicipediformes; family Podicipedidae; genus Podiceps; species Podiceps cristatus. Next base: position 36,805 of record KL273597.1, on the reverse strand, counting down.
ACTACAAAATGAGAAATATAATTGCTAAAAATGAGAAGTTCAGCAGACTGTAGTAGATTTTACATATTTTTGTGCGTAAAGTCTTCTTCCAAGATTGAAAAGAATGGTAACTCATCCAAGTATAAACATAAGTTTTCCATCCTGCTAACAACCTTTGTTTTGTTGTTAAACTTTGTAGTAATTAAAGTATTAGAAGGCACCATAATAGAAGCTAGTCTATTTAAAACTGTTTAAAGCAATTTCTCAAACATCAGAATCAGCTGAACACATTAATTTGTAATATCATGTACTTCGAGTAATGTGTTCAAAACTTTGCATCACGCTTCCTGATCCTCATTTTCTTTGAACAGTCGCAAACTATTGGAAGTGTCATGTACATAACAGCAGTCTCTTTAGAATAAACATATTTCAGATGTTGAAATCTGTTTGGGGTTTTGTTTTAGGTTTTTTGTTGGTTTTTGTTAAAAAAAAAAAAAAAAAAAAAAAAACGCAGCCCCTATTTAGGTATGCTGCAGGTCCTTTCAGGTTTGATTTTACAATGTTTACATTGGAGCAGCTCAGGAAGAGGCAGATGTCCAAGGGTGCAGGCTCAAGAGGTCTAATGATTCATGGAGAGGTGGGGTCAGATGTTCCTGTCCCCCCGTGATTCATCCCCCTCCCCCATGGATGCTGGCCGGGTGGCATGCCCAGAGCTGAGGGCCTGGTACCTCGCTTTAAATCACTATTGATTTCAGTTTACCCGAATATCCCTGGCTGTGAACTGCCGCAGCCAGGGGCTCTGATTCACGATCTCTGTCAGACTTAAAAGTGGTGGCTGAAGAGCTTTCTGAGCACAGCAGCCTCTTCAGCAACTGCATCTAATTCCATGCAAATCAAGAATCAGATCCTGGAATATTTTGCTGCTCATTTGTGGATAATTATTCTGGTTTGTTCTGCTTGGGTTTTGTACGCTTGAATGGGAACAACGTAAAACAGAAAAAATACAAGTTAAAAAACTGCTCAAAATAAAGATTCTGAGAGAGCAGAAAACATTTATATTATA
>KL273597.1:17415-35734 GCA_000699545.1 Podiceps cristatus | reverse complement strand
TATCAAGAAATGGCAATTACTCTTTTTTTTTAAGTTCTGTAAAGGCAAGAAATATTTTTAATGGAGGAACTTTTATTTACATCTTAGTGGAATAAATAAAGTCACAGAAGAAAATATCGTTTTATGGAAGATCAGAAAATTTCCTCTGGTCCAAGTTGTTCTTATAGTCAAGAAGATTTTTCTTTCAGTGAAAAAAGATTCAGATAAACTTTGAAAAATGAGGTGTTAATGTCATTAGGAACATTGTTTAAAAGAAAAAAAGTGTGTGTGTGTTAGTGGGGAGGGGATTGTACGTGCAGAGAAGTCTCCTATTGAGACTAATCAGTCCAGGGTCCATCAAACTAACAGCTGTGACAATCTAACCCGTCTACAAACCCATACAGGTAAAATAAGTAAATGGCAACAACCTGCTGAGCCGCTGATTCATCCGTGCGCTAGATAGAATATGGACCCTTATGTTTTATGCAAAGGTTGTGATATCTCCTAGACTGAACTGGAGTTTCAAAGGGGTTTTTGTTTGATTTATTATTCCTCCATGAAAATACCCCACACTTCCAGCTTCCCAAAACACCCCTCGCTTCCAGCTGCCCAGAACTCACATGTCTTTCAAACCACAGGCGTGCAAACAAAACAAAGTCCGTCTTGCAATGTCCCCCTCACTCTCTGCACGTATAAAAAGTGCCACATTTCAGTGCTAAGCTGGGTGACTCTGGTTATTAGGCTCTTTAGGCAGCTATTAAAGAAGTTTCTGTTCTTTGGCTATGTAGGATGAATTTGCAACCCAACAGACCACTCTCTGTCATGCCCCAGTGACGGCCAGAGCGTGTGAGCAGACAAGAAGTTGGATTCCTCCTCTGCTCCTCCTTCGCTCTGGGGGGTAAAAACCTTCTCATCTCCTGTGTATCGCTTTGTTCCCATTGTGCCCTGCCAGGTTCTTCCATCAGCATGCAGAGAGGTGTGAGTCCAGGCTTTGCCCACTTCTCTCCCCTTGGCCTTTCTCTGCCTCCTTCTCTCCCTCTGAGACCACCTGGAGACACTCCAAAGGAGAACAGTAAGACAGACAAAAGGATTAAAAGAAAATATAGTCTCAATGAGGAGAATGAAAGAGCTGGGTGGTTTAGAGTGGCAAAGAAATTGAGAAATGAAGGTACAAGTGTATTGCATGGTAGTGACCTTCAAATCTTTGAAAACCTGCCGTAGAGAGTTGAATCTGCAAATTGTTTTGGTTTGGTTTTTTTTCAGGTCTACAACAGGCGTAAATAGGTTAATGAAGGTGAGAGGTAGCAGTTAAACAGCAACAAGACTTAAGGAAAGCTACCTAATGGCAAAGACAGTTGGGCAGCGGAATAGACCAGCTGTGGCATCTCCATCATTCAGTCCTGTTACGGAGATTTTAGACAAGCATCTCTCAACCATAGTTGCCTCTGCTTTGGGATGAGGGGATGGACAAGATGTTCTCTCGGGAAAATCCTGACTTGTTCTGCTTCAGGAAACAGTTGGGAATGGCACTGAAGCAGGGATATGACAGGGCCAGCCACAGGGTAAGATGCAGTTAGGTTACTTGGAGATGAGTATTGTTGATAATTCAACTATTCGGTATATCCGTACAAAATATTGGTTTGGTATTGTATATCTTTACAGTCACACTTCTGTCCTGGTATCTGTAAGTTACCCATCATTAGGGAAGAGGCAGAAATATGTAATTTCTTTCATTCTTGTAATGCAACTATTGGATGTGGAAATTGCAATCCACACCTGCCACATTTTCAACCTATTACTGCAGTTCATTTGGAGGTATCCCTGACCCCCCTGGAACAGGTTACTGACTTCTTGCTTTCTCAATGGTATCTTGACCTGCTTCAGACTTGCATTTTATTTACGGGTCCATTTTAAAGTGCTGTTTTTGATGTACAAAGCTCTTTTTGGATTGGATCCTGTATATCTCTGAAATTACCTGTCTTTTGTGTTTTGCTTCAAGAGTTCAAATTACCCAGAAATTTTTGAGCTAAGGTGCCTTAAGCCCTATGCCACAGGACAAAGCACTGATGGTAGGTTACCTGTGGCTGTGTAATACCTTTCCTCAGTATGTGTTGCCCTTCTGGATACTTAGTTCTTTTCTGCAAAACAAAAAATATGTACAGAATAGCTATGTTTTTCTTTTTTTTTTTTTTTTTTTTTTCTGATTGACCTGAAGATAGACTTCATGTTAGATTAGTTGAGGTAGCTGCTTTAGTTAGGCTTTTGCATTTCATTGTAAACACATTCAGAAACATTCCATGTGGCTCATTAAGAAAACAGGAATAAATGGGCTAATCAAGTACATAGGAGTAATCATGTGGTATGTAGCAGTACTCTGGCTCATAGTGTTTGCACAGAGTTTTGAAATCTGTCTTTGCAGTATCATCTTCAATCTTTAACTGGACATTCAAATATAACTTCTCTTTGTGGACAACTTGAGTCGAGCAGCAATACTCTGACAACACAGACAGCAGTATGGGTTATAATACGCTAGGAAGCCAAGCAGTATTACCTGTGCTGGTTGTTTGCAGATTTTTCAGTTACCTGAGTTGCTGAATTGATCCAATTTACTGTTGGCTAAAAGCTGAAAGGTGCATCCACCTTGCAGAAGGCAACCTTCATCCTGGGACTGGAGGTTGCTGCAAAGAACGAATGGCAAGAGCAACCCCCACAGCGCGTATAAGGCAATCCTTCTCCGAGAGCTAGTTTGTAATTTACCTGTTCTAGCCTTAGGCTTTGAGGAGGACAAGTTCTTCACAGCAGTGGACTTTCATTATGGAAATAGCACAAAATCTTTACTGATTAGTAACATTCTTTGGGTGTGTTTCCTTACTGGTGGCACACCTTTCTTCTCTTGAGGCATGACCCTGCCTTTCAGCTTCTTGCTGCAGCCGCGCTGGTTCCCAGGGACTGTTCCAAAGCGTGCTGGCCATCGCTTTGGCTGGCTGTTTAAGTCGGTTTTGCGTATTGGTCTGCAGAGACTGTGATTTGGGGGGTGGGGAAGAATAAAAATGCACATCAGAAAATGTTAACTGCCAACTCTGAAGTGGAAAAGTGTTTGCTCAAGTGTCTTTTTTTTTTTTTTTTTTTTGTTAAGAGGGGGAAACCAAAAACTCCAGCTAAATTAATGTGTCCTAGAGCTCTTATTATTTTATAAACTATTTTAACCTCAGCACAGCACATTCCCTAGGTTTTACTTTGGGCAGTTTCTCATTGACTTCTCTTCTTAACAATGTGAGTGACTCCAAACAAGAGCTGTGACGTCTTTACAATTGCAGCTTTCCTGCACATTAGTCTTCAGTTTTGAAATATACTTGCTTGAATAAAAACAGAAATTGAAAAAAAATAATTATTGAAACAGATTAAGGATTTCAGAATGTTTTGTTCTTGAATATTAATATTGATAAGAGCTCTGTGTATCTACATGTCTTTCTAATTTATATTGATTTATTTTTTTTTTCCAAATCTCTGTTTCTTTTTTTGGGGTGTTCTCTTGAATTACGTTTTCTCCAAGGTGCAAATGTTATCAAATTTGCACAGTTAAAGATCAGGAGAAAATAGAACAAGTAAAAGTAAAGAGAAAAAAATTCTTTCCTGTCTCTGCATCTGGCAAGGACCCCTAAACAGCAGGACCAAGCTGTTCCGCTCTGTGTGGGAGGAATAACTTGATAGCTAGTTCAGATTCAGAAAGACAGTTTAAGCAATGCCCCTGAACTGCTTTGATGTAATAGCTCTTCATTACCTGAAAAAAAAGTTAACAATCTTGTGCACTGACTTCTGGAGCATGTTAACCAGACAGGCTGTTCACTGAAGGAGCAGGGCAGAGTTGAGGAAGACAGGACGAGACACTTGTGCTACCGTTGCTCTTGCTGCTTCCCATGTGTCTGGAAACAGTCCAGATACAAGCAAGAAACATCTGACCTCAAGATATCAATGAGCACTTCAAAGTGCCGATCCATTCATTCATTTTGACTGGCCAAGGCATTGAGAAGATGACAAACCTGATCAAGACCATGCTGTGTATGTTCTCTGAGGTAAGGCAAATGAGGAAGCTGTATAATCGTGCTGACAACAGCGATAAACCTTGTTCCTCCCCTGCTAATAATATTGTGACTGAATAATGGTATTCGTAGTCAATTCACACTCCCGTTAGACACTTGGTATTGGTTTGAAAATGTTATTTAACACTTAAAAGCAGTCAGTTTCTTCTTTTTTTCTTTTTTTTTTTTTTTTTCCAAGCAGGTAATTCAAATGAGATGGGACCATTTAACAGTGGAGGGGAAAAAAAAAAAAATTCTGTCTGTGTTTGAGTTGTTTCACTGCCCAAATTAGAAAAGCCCGGGTAGACCTCACATAGTTTCATGGGACTCTTAATGGCAGACATAGTAATTTAGGCCAAGAAAATTCAGGCATGGAAAAAAGCTGAACATCTTGGTAATGGTTGAGGATATGAACAAAACCAAACTGTTCTTGCCTTGGCTCTAAAACAGTTTCCTGGCAGCTCCACAAAAGTCTTGAAGAGCTTGCAAATTGAAAACTCAAGCGTTTAGGGGACCTAGGGTCATAACCTCAACTGCATAGCTTCTAGTGGCTGCAGCATATGGGTAGCATTTCTGAGCTTTCCCTGGCACGCTGGAAGAGAGAAGACAACTCCTTGTTCAAGTGTTGTTAACTTTGCTGCTGCTAGGAAAAGAATTAAATGGGTAATATGAGTATTGCTCAAGGCTAGAACCCTTGATAGAGTAAATCAGCTCCCTGTATTTCAATGACTAATATCATTGATCATCACCAGCTGAGAAGTGGGCCCCAAAGAGTATAAAACAATAGTGGATTAGAATGAGCAATCTATTTTCATATATCCAGAATGATTATGTCTCTCTAGAGATGGAGCCGGGAAGAGTTACAGTCAATTATCACTAGTTCCTTTCCACTGGAAAAAGAAAAAAAAAAAAATGGTTACTTCCATACATCTTTGTGCTTGTTTGTATCAATATTATTTTTAGCTTAAAACTAACAGATACTCTGGAAATCAAAACGCTCTCTGCTTTGATTAACAATGCCCACTCCTATGCTTATATCACTAAATTCTTATTTTCATTTAATTGCCATCACATGCTTGATCTTTGTTTTCCATAAAAATTTAGCCTTATTTACAGTATTTTATGCTTCTCATACAATTTTTTTTAAGTTACACCTGCAGATTTTTATCTGCTTTCCCTCAGCATAAAAGCCTTGGGATCAGCACTTTTCCGTTCTCCCATGAAAAGTGATGAGGCCTTGCAATGGCTTAAGTCATATGATCTGTCTCATCACCGCCTTAACCAGACACCAGGAGCAACAGCAATAAAGCAAGTGCTGTTTTGGCAGCACTTTACTGAAGTCTCCATGCAGATTCTCCACGCGTTTCACAGTAGAATTAGTAACAGCAATCATTGTCGAAGACTGAAAATATCCCTGCTCGGGACTGCTCCTGGCAGCCAGCGATGACAAATCTGTTCCCTTCACTCGGCACCGTAAGATGTCCACGTGCTGCAAAGCTGCGTGGTTCTGAGGCACTAAATCACATCATGGGAACAAGCAAAACTTGGCCACGGTACCCGAGGCTTTCCCTGCCTGACATACTACACTGTCAAGCTTTACAAGGTGCAGTAGATCTCTGCATTTGGACTCTGCTGCACACCCCGTACTTTCCCTCTCGCTCACTCTCTCTAATTTGTCAGATGAAGTCCTCTTTATTCAGAGTACATGTATTCCTGATCTGTACATAGAGAATTTAGTAAGAGTTCACTTAAAACGTGTGGCTTGAATAGGTAATCAGTCTTCCTGAAGTGTTCTTTGATGAATTTTAAACAGTAGCACTGACGTGTACTGTTTGAAATAAATTTGCAATGCTTTCTTTTACCCGAAACAAAAATTGGCTCAATAACTGTTCATAACTCCAAGTAATGTCCCTAAAAGTAGAGCTTCTAGGATACAGTTAGGTGCCTGCACGTAGCAATTCTACCTAAAATTTCTTAGCCTCAGCTAGGGAAGGGGATTTTATTTATAGTAACCATAGGTATTTTTCAAAGTTTCTTTTAGAGGATGCAGCTAAGCTGAACAGTTGGGTTTTAGTGCAGTGTTGTCTCATCAAACCTAACTGCAAATCCAAACGTATCCGTTAGTTTTTCTTCATGCATTCAACTCAGAACAGTATTAATTTATAAAAATGCTTACAAAAAGGTTTGCATTGTCAAAAGAACAGTGTTCAGAAAATAAAACCCAAGGTTTTCCAGTGGCAACTTTAACATATATCAGTGGCAACTTTAACATATATCAGTGGCAACTTTAACATATGTTGTAAATAATTATGTATTTTAGATGACTTACTAGTTTTATGACTGGCCATTAACACAGAATGTATGTCTTCCTGTTGCTTTTATCAGTGCTGCTTCTTTGATTTATGGAAACTAGTGTGAAGTGGAAAAGGGAACTCCACAATACTAGAAGTATTAAATTTTTCAATATTTTGTTCATTGAATCATGGTCTTATTAGACACAGGTTGTTAATAACTGGAAGTAGCCAAAACTAAAAATTTATGGTAAACAGCTAGCATAGAGGGTATTATTTGCACTCTGTTTTGGCCTAACCCAATGAAGTCAGTACAAGGGAATGACTATGTAAATGAGAGTCATCTCTTGGTTCAGAGAGCTTGATTTCCTTTTCCTTTTTTTCTTATCTTTTTCTTGTTTTCTGGCCTATTGGAGCTAACCAAGTGCAAAATGCAAGTTTAATTTATTTGAAGACAATGTGTGTATAGAAATGAAGAGTAAGTTGAGTACTGGCATCAGGATTTGGCCATTTGACAGTAAAACAGTTCAATTTTACTAACAAAATTAAGATGATGTGTTTGAATGCCAGTATCAACTCTTCTTTGCAGTCAAGAATCCTCACTCTCTCTCCCAAATAGTAATAATTCTTTTAGAAGTTCAAGTTTGGAATTAACTTTTTGATACGGATCACTCAAATGGGAAGGAGGAGTTGAGAAACCTGCCTCTGTCTTAGAACAACTTAATCTGATAAGCATGTAATTACTTTTACCACCCAATGCTTTGTTGATATTGAGCTGAATGCTTATCTGCTCTCCAGCCCAGATTCAAGCCCAGGTTCTTGGGGTTGCCTCATGTGACCAGTGGGTTCCTTAACTGTCATCCATGGAGATCCTTCAGCTTTTCCTTCTGTCCATTCACAAGAGCCTGGTAACTGTAATAAAGTAGGACATTCTGTCTTGCTCTCTTGGACAAGATTAGAAGGGAGGTCTAATTTCCAGATATGTTTCACCTTATATTACTTCTCCATTGTGGTTGCAGTATTCTTATTTCTTTAGGGTTATTAGCAAGAATTTTTCTATGAAATGCTACCATTAAACCATATCAAAAGGTATTAGACTTAAGAAAATTAATTTAAAAGAACAGAAATCATTTACTAAATATCTGTAAAATGTATACCTTTGACTTAACTAGATAATTCATTCTCAGCTTTGTTGAAAAGGGGAAAATAATGAGGAATAGCACATGCTGCACAATGGTAATTCTCATTTCATCAAATTGCAAGCATTCTTTGCAGAGACTGAGCTGTTTGCTGCAGCTAGAGGTTCCTATAAAGCTTTGCCAGGAAGGTCAGAGGGTTTAGACATCAAGTGGTCCCCTCTCTCTTCAGGCACATCCCCTTTCTTTGGCTAGATTGAAGGCCATCATGTTGCTGTTTCATTGTATGTCTGCTGATAACATGGGTCTTATTATAGCCCCCGAATATGTATTCATTTGAGAAAATAATAATCTCAACTTCAATATTTGTAAAGTAAGTATTTTCTTTCTTTCTTTTTTTTAATTTTACAAACCCTTGAAGACATAAGACATAAAATCCCTTTGCAGCAGAAAAACTCAAGAGCTTTAAAATCAAAGGTTTTCACCAACTCCCTGGGCTGCTTAACTCTCTGTAGCTGGCAATACCATAACAATTCCACATGTGAAACTACATCCATCTCCTCATTCGGTTTCTACATTACATTACCAGCTCCGTCATGTTGTGTGGGGTTTTTTTTAGTTTTGTTTTTAATTGTAGAACAGACAGCTGCAATATACAGTCTCATACTGGTTTCCTGTTATTTGACTGAAGTTTGAGTCTGGACCATGGTATCAAAGGGGAAAGTGAGTTGAGAAGAAGTAAATGAAAGGGAAATCTATCTTTTGGTAGTGGAAAGGTCATCTTCTGCAATATGTAGATTTATGATGTTTATTGAAGACTTGTCTACCTCTAGGAGTTTAGGATGGTTAGATCCTAAGCAACGTTTACCATCTTAGGTTCACAATGATGCTGTATTTTTGGGGTGGTAGATCTTGACAAAGACATACAAAATTGTGACATGTCTCTCACCTGGGATTTTGTTATGGGAAGGCTCAGAACCTGCTTTTCTAAAGAAGTATGGCCACGGTTAGCACTATGGACTAGATACAGTAAAAATGTTCAGGCACAGCGAGAAGTAGCTTTTAGGTTGATCTTGCCATTGAACCCAGAGAAAGGCACTTGAGATTCCTGTATAATGTGAGGTTGAATTTTCCCTTTGGAGATGACCAATAAACCATGTAAAATGAGCTGCTGGAGGAAATGTTAAGCACAGGACTGTCAGATTGTACTTCTTTTCAGGAGCACAGATGACAAGCAGGGCTAACAGGGTCCACTGCCTGGAGTCTCCTCTGAAAGATGGCAGCTTGCACCTCTAAGAAGGGCTGAGCAGACTTCACACTTTTCTTTTAAAAGTCAAAAAAGGTGGAGGCTTCTTCAGAGTATCTTACGTAACAAGGAAATGGTTCAAGTACGTGTTCCAGTGTTATTTGGCTTTCATGGTGGCACTTCTTCAGTAGGAGAATTTATGTTCCCACTCCAGAGTCTGTTGACGAGCTTGCCTGCTGTTTTCAGGGCACTGCATGACTCTTCCTGGTTTCCAGCTGCCAGGGCAGTAGCAGAAGAGCAGAGCTGAAGTAGCTCTAGAGATTCCTGTTGTAATGTGCATGTGTCTCATGTAGGTAAAGTCTGAGTTAGGGCAGATTTGAATTACAGGCTCAAATTAAGACAATCAGTTGAGTTTTGGGTACCCACGCCTTTTCAAATTCATGCCTAATCCTTGCCTACCCCAGACAGCACAAGCTGTGTCTTAGCAGTTTAAAATTATTTGCCACCACCTCTGAAGTCCAACCAACCTTGGGACCAAGTCTACCAAGCATTATCCCCAACCTTTTCTTTACATTGTGATCGTTGCTGCCTGGTGAGGTGTTATTGCTGCCTGTTTCTGGGTGTCGTTTGACCCCCACAGGTGGCCATGCTTTCCCAACGGAGGGCTCATGTCTTGGGAGAGCATTGATCTGAGTTTGCCCTACTGATTATTCCACAAGATTTTGTCCTGTCACACTTTTTGTGTAGCTTATCCTTCTAGACTCTTACCATGTTAAGTCCTAGGGTAAAATGGAAAGTTTAGGATGTCTCAGCACTAGCATTTACAAATACACTCACTAGTTCTAGTTAGGTGATCGGTTAAATCGAAGCAAAACGGTATATTATAGAAACACACTTACTATGAGTGTCCAAAAGTGCGTTTGTTGCCCTTTCTTCCTGAACTCTTTGGTTTTAGCAGAGAACTGAGTTAGGATTTTCAAATATGCTCAGCTCTAACCCACCTTTGAAATTTCCAGTCTCTTTCTTTCAATCAAATATTCTAGAAAAGGAAATTGTTCCTGAAAGCTGTGGCATCACTCCTGCTAAATCAATACTCTTTTACCACGGAAAACATCTTTAAAAATTTAAGAAAACTGCACTTTCTGGGGAAGCAAGTAAAAACAATAGCTCACTTTTGTTATTTGTCATTACTAATTTGAAATTATTACAAATTTCTTCAGCTTGAAATGGTGTTAAAATAAACCTTTTCTGTGTTGTTCTCATTACTTTTACTAAAAAAAAAATAAGCAGTGTATATTTGCATTTGGTATGGCTGGGTATTAAAAGACAACTGCAATTATGCTATGTGCAAGTATTATTTAAAATCCAAAAATTAAAATGAGGTTTCAGAAACTAGCTCAGACTGCCCAGTTTTGATGTTCACCAGGGGTGGTTCTCTCGTGCCCGTCCCATTTCAGTAGTAAAAGCTGGGCAGGACTGTCTTTTGCATGGACATCTTGGCAGTGGGTTTCAATAGCACTTCAGCGATGGAGGATAGTATTGTATCCTGTTTTGCAGAAGATGAAAGCATAGTGCAGAAAATCAAATTATTTTTCCCCAAGGTCATCTATTAAGGGAGGGGTAAAGATTAAAGTTTTTGACTCTGGAGAAGTAGCACAATGATACATTTCTTAAAAGTCACAACATTGGCTTTACTTGCATAAAATTTCTTTGTAAAGACATTCTTAACAGTAGGTTGTGTCAAACATTTTTCCCTTTTTAATAGCAGAATGTAACCATTTCTTAATCCTCTCTCTTTGTTCTTTATAAAGAAATTGTTTAAACCATAGGTTTAGATTAGGTACAGGGGAAAAATCCCTGTAGTTTTAGATCATTGTCAAGAGTATGGAATGTACTTCGTGTTTCGCTTGCTGTATAACATTGAAAATACAGAGGACTTCACAGCAGAAGTGTATGTTTCAGGTTTGCACACATTTGTAAGAATGTTAATACTGCGTTGTGGGAATAGTGCTGAGTTCCCTGTTATCATGCAAGCAATTGCTAACTGTAGACCTCTGACTTTGTAATTTGTTCTTTATGGACTAGCCTGCAGCCAATAAGCAAAATCAATAGTCTTTGCTGAAAAGTAAGCAAGTGCCAGTGTGTTATGTGACAGGTGAAGATACATGTGCTTACCAGGGGTCAGGGGGCCACATCAAATTTCTCTCTGACTTCTCTTCAAAAAGCTAAATCCATTTAGGGAGCATTCGTCATTGGAAAATGTTGCAGTGGGGAATTAGACAGGCTCCTGCTCTTCTTTTCTCATTTAACGATGTTTGTTTTCAACAGTCTGTTCAATAATGTCACTGAGAAGAAATTATGTGAGAAGAATAAAGTGCTTATAGTCTATTTATTTATTCATTCATTTCTGTAGAATAACACTAGCTGTTGCATTCTCATGTTTATTAATGCTATTGTGGTAGTCCAAATATTTGTTTGCTCTCCTTTTCCTTTGGAAAAAGGGTGGGACAGAGCAGTGTGGAAAAGATTACTTGCTGTTTAAGCCTAAGGTGAAGGTTGTACAACTCCTAGCAATCATACGTATTCTATAAACTATCATTTGCTATACTTGAGTATGGCATCTAAATATATGCCATAATTTTAGTACTGCACAGAGTTTGGGAAGTCTCTTGTTTTCCAAGTGGAATGACCAGGCTTGAGGCCATTCAGAAGCCTGCTAGAAAACATAACACCAGCAGCTGAGATGGACGCTGCTGGCCTGTGATAAAATGCGCCGTTTGTGGTGGATGCTACTGGTGCAGTTTTGCATCAAACGCCGAAAGTGTTTCAGCACTCTGGATTCTAGGGAAATCATTGCTCAAATCAGACCCCATGTCCCAACATATTGGACTATAATAAAAAGCACAAAGGGAAAGGGAAAAATCTAGCGGAGTCAATTTTTCTGAAACTCAAAGTGGCTTAGGCTCATAAGCTACCAAGGAAAAGGGCTTCGGTATTTAGAAGGTAAAGTTATATTGTCTTTTAATGTTTAAGTGGCAACTTATGTTCTTTTGTAGATTCAGTCTAATAGCAAAAAGTGATAGAAGGCTTAATGCCATTGTTTGCTTCTTATTGAATGTAGTTGCTCCATTTAATAGCCTGGACTGCTGCCATCATACTATCATATACACATGTGCTCTCCCAGTCAGGAAAAACAAACAGTTACCACACAGGTTCAATCAGATTAAAGGTTCCCTGTGTGAGAGCTGAATACCAAAACCCAGATTGGTGTGCTAGATTTCTCTTGTGCCCTGTTTGATTTCAACATGCATAATAAATGTCTCTTAAGTTTTCTACCCGGCTACACAGCTTTCTCTGTAGCTGTTTTTTCACTGCTGACTGCACGAATCATTACCGTAGTACTTTCGCTCAGTTGAGTGCTGCATTTGAAGATCCTGAGAGGTACCTGAGGCTTCCAGAAAGCTGTAGTGGAAGCCCTTTAACCTGTGTGCTGCCATGCTTCATGCCACCTCTTACATTCAGCTTCAGGATTCACAGGCTGCTTTCGACACCACGTTATATCTAGTGAATGTCCAGGTTCAGAGTGTTCAATAAGACAAGAAATATTTCTCAAGTGACTCACAGGACCTCTCAGCCACCAACAGTAAGAAATCAAGAACGCTCCTCATGTTCAAACAAAACTGGTACCTTCTAAGCCTTTAGCTACAAAATATTTAGATAACATATTTCAGCTATAAAACCTGTGGGTTCTGCAAGCCTCTATACCACTGAATTCAATTACTATGGGATCATCTCTTTCTACGCTATTTTATTGTGTTGAGAAATAGTTTTCTTCTTGACACAAATTCCCAGGGAGATGCTTGGAGCTCTGGTAGACGAGTGGGGAAAAAGCAAGTGGCTGGGTCTGGATTTTGCAGCTCATTATCTCTAAGGGAATGGGTCTGTGAGCAGACTACAAATGAATCAAGAACTTGCCTTTCCATCTAAGGGGTTGTAAAAGTAAACTTATGATGGAATTTTATAGTTCGGGAAATTAAAATCTAAACAAAAAGGCTCCTCCAGGCTCCCTTTTTTCCTCTTCCCTTCATGGGGTAACACAGTTGCTATTCTGCAGTGACAAGATGAGTTAAAATGAAGTGACTTCAGACATCCCCTGAGCTCCAAGCTGCAGAGGGTTGAGGTTAAGCTTGAGGTTTGCCTGCTCAGCTCCTTTTTTTTTTTTTTTTTTTTTTATTGGGTCTTAAACCTTTCCCACACTAAATAAACACCCTTTTATAGGCTTTTTCTTCACAAATGGCAAGTTTTGTAACCTTATACGAAAAGCTCTTGTCGCTGATTCAGACTAAATGTTCCTTCGTTGCTACCAGTCCATCTGTCCCCAAGGGCCATGGTCCTCTAAAGAACAGTGCCACAGGCCGATGCTTGCCTAGACCCCCTGGCCCCATTCCCTTGCCGGGCCCCCGTCAGAGCTTCGCATCCAGTCTATTTTGAACTTCATACACTGGATCTGGTTTTGGTCACTTGAATATATCTTTTGATCTCATTGTGTGATGTGCATCACCTAAGTGCTAAGCACGTAACCGATTGCTGTGCCTATGCAGCCAAATGACTGTGAATAGAATACGATCGGGTGTGTACATGCTATCGCTAATTTAGCTGGTACAGGTAACAGCAAAAAGGCAGCAGGCACAGATCCTTTTTGGGCAAGCAACTGCAGCACTGTGCCAGGTCCCCAGAGGGCTTGTACGGTTCACGCTCAGGTCTGTGCTGCCACATCCTTACAGCTACTGTTGCTGCTTTGCTACCCCACCATCATTTGGTTGGGTAGACATGGCATTCAGACTTCAGCAGAAAAAGGTCTAGTTTAACCAGAAGTCTCTTTCTTTTAACTCCCCCCAGAACCCTATCATTTACTATCTTATCTTGTTCTTCCTTTTATTGTTGCGAGTGTCTCATCAAAAGAAATTACCAGCAAAATTACTCTGGTGCTTGTCTCTTCCTATTTCATCACCAACACACAACATACACCATTTACAATAACAACTCCTATCACTTTTGTGATGGCAGTGCTACACATTTGGTGTGACACATGCAAAGGGAGAGCGGTGGAAGATGCAAGCAGCGCATGTTCTAATGGATAACAAAAGTTTGAACATGTATCCTTCTTGGCAGTGGTCTCCAAAATGGTGATCTGTTGAGATTTTAATTTTGAAGGCTATCCAGATCATGTCACTTAAATCCACCTTTTTTTTTTTCTACCCAGCTCATCAGCTGCAAGATGTTCTTTTTTTCAGTGTCTTCACTCTGGACACATTAAAATCAAACAAAATCTTCCTTAGAGGAATACTTTATTACAATTTTATTACCCTTTCTTTCTCGGTGTGTTACTATGTGAAGTGTCATATTTTATTGAGGAGAGTAGATTGTATATGCTTGCAAGATCAGCTACAGAAAATGTATCTTACTCTTAACCTAAGCCTTGCTCTGGAAGTGAAACCGTCTAGAAATCAACAGTATCTGTGTGAGCACAAAATCATTTTCCATATGCTTACCTATTGCTCTCCTTATTTCACATTTGCGTATTTGCTTTCCTTTAAGCCACCTTAAAGTACAATTCATATTCTTTTACCTTTGTTAATGGGACTACAGTTGCATCATATATTTATGCCACATTTTACTTGCCACCATTGCTCTCCCTTTCAAAATATACTCTAAGGATTACTTGCTTCATACATATGTTTCTGTAGTTCAAGGGATTGTGCAACTGAAAAGAAAATATTATAAATATCTGTAACACCTAGAGAAGAACAGAGGCAAATTCTAAAATAGTTTATAGAACTGATTCTTACCCTAATCATTCAGAAATAGTTTAGTGGCCAAACATTGACTTGGAATATTTCTGTGATCAGTGCTTATCCACTATGTAAAATGATTCTTGCTGACCTTAGTGGATTTTTGGAAAGGGTTCTTGGGGTGGCAGAATAGAAACTAGAATGAGATCCACAGTCAATAAAATTTCAAGAAACCATGTGTAATTGTTAACCATTTTGTTAAAGGTTTCTTTTCTGGCAGTCATAAATAGGACAGACCAGGTTGTACGGGGCTGTGAGCAACCTGATCTGGGTAATGGTGTCCCTGCTCACTGCAGGGGGTTGGACTAGATGGGCTCTGGGGGTCCCTTCCAGCCCAAAACATTCTATGGTTCTATGACAAATTTATTAAATTAATTTTATTTTTTCAGTTTCTAATAGTGAGTAACATTCTAATGATTCATTATTTGAAATTCCTCCTAGAGCAAGTTCTGCAGCTAATACCTTTATTCATGCACAGAACAACATTTTTAATCACATCAAAGTAGGCCTTTGGTTTGCAGTTTTTCACAGGCATTTCATTACAAATACTTAATATTAAAAACTTCTTTTTAATGGGAGACATAAGTCATATGATGCTTAATACTGAATTGGTAACCATAAATATTCCTACCAATATTCTAAATGATTCTTAAGCCTATCAAGGATAAGGATAATTTCTCTATGCATACACTTGTACATCTTGCTGTACCAACCAAAAACCAACCAACAACCAGCCAACCAAACAAAAAACCACACCCCCCCAAAAAAAAAAAAAAAAAAAAAAAAAAAAAACACATTTATGAAAAAGGGAGCTTTATATGATTATAATATAACTCAAGTAAATTGACTTTAGTTTTTGGGGTTTTTTGTTTGTTTTGGTTTGGTGGGGTTTTTTTTCTAATTCATGTATTAAGTTGTCTTTACATAAATAACTTTTCAGAAAATATGAGATTAGGCTGTCAATAGGATCAAAATTACTTTAAAATGGATTATAATTCCTGGAATAGATTTTCAATGTGAAAAAGAATGAAACAAGTAGTAGTGAAGAAGGTTCACCTAAGAAGTGTTATGTCTGACCAGCTTTCTGGAGTTTACCACGCTGTGGAGAGCGGTAATGTTCACTTCATTTTGTATCTCTAAACAGGCTGAAAAAAGGTATCAATGTTATTTAGCTGCAATGCAAATAAATATTCATAACAATGGCACATGCATAGCTAATTGAACAGGTTTTGTTAATATTATACTAGATATTCATGGACATGTGCCTTTTTCTATAATGAAAATACTGCCTAAGGCTAGCTTTGTTTTTCTTGTCAAGAACAATTTATGTGCTTTCATTTAAATGAATATAAACTTCTATTCTCATGACAAAATAATTCACTATTAATTTGGGTAAAGAATTTCTTTATTCCCTTTGTGGTGCATTTTATTGAAAAAGAAAAGCCTAAACTTATCTCAGAAATTTTCTCTATGCATTCTGTCTAATTTCTGTAATAACTGGCATGGATATGTAGGGATTTCAGTGATTACTTGCAAAGTAAATATGGGATATGAGCATATGAGATTTTATTTAAAAGTAATCTGAAAAGAATTTTCTTGAAACAAATGATTCCTTCTGATGTTTTAATTCATTGTTTTACACACACAATTAAGGAATATATATATTAAAAACACTGCCCTTCCCTTTTCTTTATTTCCTTTTCTTATTTTGATTCTTATGCTATTATTTGTAGCTGAGATTCTGGTCCTCAGGAACATTTTGAATGGTGAAGAGAGCTAGAGTAAGGTAAAAGCAGATCTCACAAATGTAACTGAAAAAATGTAATGTGGATGGAGATATTAGCTGCTGAGAAAGGGCCGAGGGCTTTTTCCTCCCCTGTATCGGGTAGCAAAGGATATATCCCTTCTTTTGTGGGACTCATTTTCTCATCTTATTAACTGTTTATACATTCTTCTCATTTAAATTTCAGTGATGTTACTTAAAGGTAACAAATGGTGCTAAGCACTGATTTAACTAATGAATTAATTCCATTCAGATGGCAAATTAAGGTTGTCTAGTAAATAGAATATAACTCTATTAGAAGAGTGAACCTCGGGCTACTCTGCTGCCTGTAACACCTACATTATTGGCTACATTATGATTCTTTCACAAAGTGCCTAAATTGCAATTCTTGGCAATGCTCTTTTAATCAAGTGCTGATCCCCCACCATGCAGTTCAAGCACCTAAAGGGGGGAAAAGGCAAATGCAGATATAGCAGGTAAATATTAACTATGGCTGGAGATGATGGATCCAAGGCTGTGTACTAAGAAAGCTTTTGACCTATTTTTAAATGAATTTTTGGTGTTATAAATTAGTGCTGTGAATTAGCAATAAATATCACTTATTTGGTTTTCAGGAGTGATGAGCTCCATATAGTGTTGTTTTTTTGGTTTTTTTTCCAGGTAATTATAATGCAAGGCATTTTATGCTCTCGTAATGCAGAGCTACAGTCACTCATTTGTACGTTCTCTTTTGGATGAGAAATTAGTTAATGGTGAAATTTGTTCGATCACGGCCACCTCATTCTGAGCAAGGGAGGTGACATTTTCTTTGTAATGCATAGCCTTACCTCACGCTGGATTTGAGATGGCGTCACGGACTACACAAGCTACTTCCGTTCTTCTGTTAGGGACATCATTTAGACCATTCAGACACTAATTAATTCAGAAAGCTAGAGAGGGAGAGGTTTTCCCATTAGGAAAGGGCAATCTAATGTGATTGGTATGGCCCATGGCTTGTGTCATCTTTAAGTTCAGAGAAGCTATTCTCAGTTAAGCATATGCTGCATCCTGACTACCTGCGCAGTCCACAAACATCTGAGCATAGACAATATAAGTATGATCCTCCATTTAGGAGAAGGAAAAGGATGAGGCTGAATGGGGTATTTTCGGGGATGACAGATCTTTAGAAAAGCTCTCTGACCTCTGGATAAAAACAACTGACTTTTTGCAGCCTGCTATTTCTCTTAAAAAAACAAAACCAGAAACAATCTGGATGGAAGGTGGCATAAAAACTCTCTCTGAACAGGACAGTAAGAAAATCAGATTGGTATCAAATTCATTTAAGAAAAGGACACTTCATTTTTTACTTAGCACTTGTCTCTATTAACTAATTTTCTAACCATGTGACTTTGACTGGGATTTTTTTTTCCTGTGTAAAAATTACTGTAGCTGGAAAACATGGCATTTTAAATAATTCTTAAAGACTGTTATCCACCCATACAGGAATAACGCAGCTTGAAAAAAAAACAGAAAGACCTAAACACTGTAAGGTTTTGGGCTTTTTTGTTTCTTTTTCTTCCTTGTTTCTATTTTTTGTAAGTGAACAAGTGCAGAACTTCCCAGGTAGCGTCAAAAATGAGAAGATTCTGTGAATGCTGCTAGTTTGCAAAGGAGTGGGGCAAAGAATCAGATGTGACCTACAATGAATTGTGATTGACCCGTTTTCAAGTTTCTGTTCCTTTCCTATTCTTATTAGTACACTGCTTTGACAATATCTCTAATCCTGAGTGTGACATCTGGCTTACTGTGTCCTGAATGTCACCACATCCCTTCTCCCATGCTTCCCCCACCCAAAAAAAAAAGCTGTTGTGTCCAGCTTTTCTAGTTTCATTTTTCTCACAGAAAAAAATATTCACAGAATCACAGAACGGTCGGGGCTGGAAGGGACCTCTGGAGACCATCTAGTCCAGCCCC
>KL273597.1:0-17402 GCA_000699545.1 Podiceps cristatus | reverse complement strand
CAGGTTGCACAGGAACATGTCCAGGTGGGCTTTGAATATCTCCAGAGAAGGAGACCCCACACCTCTCTGGGCAGCCTCTGCCAGGGCTCTGTCACCCTCACAGGAAAGGGGTTTTCCCTCGTGTTTATATGGAACGTCCTGTGTTCCAGCTTGTGCCCGTTGCCCTTTGTCCTGTCACTGGGCACCACTGAAAAGAGTTTGGTCGCATCCTCTTGACACATACGTTGAGATATTTATAAGCAGGGATGAGATCCCCTCTCAGCCTTCTCTTCCCCAGGCTAAACAGTTCCAGCTCCCTCGGCCTGTCCTCGTAAGAGGGATGTTCCAGTCCCCTTACCACCTTAGTAGCCTTCCGCTGAACTCTCCCCAGTAGCTCCCTGTCTCTCTTGAACTGGGGAGCCCAGAACTGGACACAGCACTCCTTATTCCTTCATGGTTTATAGGTTTGTCCTTTTAGCAAGCCATGACATATTTTACGACTTAACAGATCGTATGGAAAACAACCACCTGCATGGGGTGGGTGGAATATGCCATGAGTTGTCCTGAATCGGGCAAGGTCCAAAGCAGCACAGAGCATTCCCATTACCCACAGTCAGGAGCAGCTCTGCCACGGGACCCAGCTCTGGTCTGGCACAGCATAGACCAGCAGCAAACAGGACCCTTCTCATGGCCAACGCTTCCCCCCCAAAGGTTTCCCCACCCAACAGAAAACTCTTATGATGATATGTAACAGTGCCACCTGGTGATTTTTCCATCACCAGTGAGAATTTTAAAGTGTTCTTAGACAACTTCATCTCCCTTTGTGTTGACAAGAGTTTGCTTTGAGTGGAAGTATTTGCATCACTGCAGGAGGCTCTTGGAAGTACTGCTTTGTTCGTTTTCCATAAATTGTAAACATCATCCCTTTTACTCTTACCCAGTCTTGCTTTTTGTGTCATTTGGCTTCCAGTTTAGCAAGTGGTATAATTACACTGGTCTAATTGTATTTCGATGGGTAGCCATGCAATCAAACAGAAAAGGGGGCTGGTCCAGATTCTTCAAGGCCAGATCATGCCATGAAGATCTCCAGGAATGGTGAGTGCTTTCTAAACAGCACCAGGTACTTCAAGAACAGATAACTCTGAAAAATCCTTATTTGAGTCAGATTTCATGGCATTGCTCTGTTCTGTATTGAGAGAGGTAAATCTGTGAGAATTCCACAAGAATTACTGCATTTTCAGACTAGTAAAAGGATATTAGCAAAATGCAAATGTATACTTCTTCCAAATCCTTGGTCATATTTCTCAATTCAAGTTGCTGAAACTGTCTGGACTGTCTAAAACAATAAATATTTTTACCACATATAGCGCATAAAAACATGTTCATGTAGCTTAATGTAAAAAAAGGCTTATCTTTAAATCCTTGTAAGATGTTGCTACATCTTACTGCCTGTCCAAACTGTTCCTGTAAAAGTTATTTAAATAATGCTTCACAGAGAAACTGTGTATTTGGCAGAGAAGCCTTTTACCATCAGCAAGCAGAAATGTATTTTTGTCTAACATATCAGGAAAATATTTTCTGTACAGCAGGTGCAGGAAAGTCTCATATAATTCATTCTACAGGATAAAAAGCTGGATCAATGTGCACTGCTGCATCCTTTTTTTTTTTTTTTTTTTTTTTTTTTTTTAGCAAAGTTGTCATCAATTGTTAACTTTGCATATAGTTGAGAACTGATTTTGATTCTTCCTGTAGCTAATTTTTCTCAGTCAGGCATATTGGGGAGAAGCAGATCTGCAAATGGACTATGTTCTTTTCATTACAATGCGCTAGATGATTCTAGTTTCATTTGCTGCACAGTTCCATGCACTAACAAAAACTGTAGATCTCTTGACACTCCTGTCACTGGACATGTTAGATTTGAAGCAGGAATCTTATAAAAAATGTATCTTCTTGTGATTTTAATATTCATAGGTTTCACTAATTTGGGGGGGGCGGGAATAATTCCTTAAAAGGGAAAGCAATACTGATGAGGATAGAGACCATGTCTGGAAAGCCATAACCATTTTCATCTGACGTTGGTTTCATGAGTAGCCTTAGATCGCACCTCGTCTTTTTAAAGACCTGCTTTCCCATCTGATAAATGGGAACAAGGAGGCCAGTCTCCTTTAGCAATGCGCTGAGAGGCTTGTTGGTGGGCATGTTATGTCTTTTCCCCTCAGTTAATTTAGCAAAGCAAGAAGTAGAAGACACCAACATGTGTATTCTTCTCTGTTTTGCAAGGCTGCTGACAGTCGTGGCAAGTGACAAAAAGGAGAGTACTTCTGTGACTCTCCTGTTTCAGTGGAACTCCTGAGCCACCTATTTGGAGAGGTGTTTTTATTGAGATTTGTTTGTTTATGGCCTTCTCAGGTCCTTAAAAAAAGGAAAACTTGTTTCTTTGCATCTTAGGAAAAACAGTGAAAAGTCAGTGTTTTGCTGGTTTATTGCATTCCACTGCAAACAGATTAACAGCCTAAATCCAATTCATCACCTCGGACTACATTAAAAGTACTATACCATCACACCATTTAATGATGTGTCTTATGGTCACAATAAGACATTTATAATGAGAGACTTAAACTTTCATGTTTCTTAATTAAAGAGATTTTCTAAACTAGTTGTAACCTGCATTTGGCCTTATGATGCCTCCCAGAATAACAATGATCTACCAGTTAGTATGTAAGGGCTCATGACTGATTGTTGCTCCTCTTCTTCTGCATATTAAGTAGTGTTCATTAATTAATATTCAGCTTGCTTGCTTCTTGCACACAGGACATCATCTTTGCACTGGGTTCCCAGTAGACAAAAGAATAATTGTAGTTTAAAGGAAAAGCTTTAGAGAGCGCTTTGAGTGGGGTGCTAAGATTACAAACGTGAAAGAGTTGAGGGGCTAAAGGAATTTAGGATTCTTTTATTGCAATTAGTTTGGTTTGGAAAGTCAAGCTACCTATTATCCGTATGAATGCCTTGATGTGTTCTCTAGGGGCTTATCTGTATAGAAACTGGACTGAGATAACTGAACTGGCTGAAATCAGTATCGGGTATTCCAGCACATCTACGTTGCCACTCTTTCTTCCAGACTAACACCATATTTTTAAGACTGGTTTTGAAATAGATCTCTCTTATTTTATGATGTCACTTAGTTGATTTGCACTTATCTGTAAGATCTGGTTTACCTGGTTTCCAGCTTGCACAGATGAGATCAAAGTTTCCCATTTAAATCTATTGCTTGATGAACTGAAGAATAAAATGTTGTACATAATCACTTTTGTGGCTTTCAACTAATTGTTTTGCCAAGATAGACTATCAGATGGCAAAAGCAGTCTAGCTTGATAACTCTGCAGAAATTCTGAAAAACAAAAACACAGTAGCTCATCCTGGCACTAGCACTTCCAGCAGTTAATACTGAGTGCAAGCATGTCTTATTTTGGAAACATTGATTCTACGGTCATTTTCTTTATTTAATTAATGTGATTAATTTCTACAGAAATGACATTATTAAAATGCTCCAATACTGAAAGCAAAAGTAATAAAAAGGTATGACTTTGTGTGTGCATGTGTGAGGAACTTACCCACAAAACACACACGTTTATCCTGCATTCAAACATCCTCAAACTACTAGAGACTCTACGACCACATCCCTACACTGTAGTCTGACCTTATTTGCAGTCTCTTATAAGAGAAAATTTAAAAAAAATGTAGTAAAAAAAATTTCCCCACCAGAAACTTAAAGTTTAGGTGTCTATGCAGTCACCTACAAAGCAGATCTGTTTTGCAGATGCATGTTCATTTCCCTATTTTTAAGGTAGCTCCCTGTCATGAGGCCAGAAAATTTTTTGTTTATTTGCTTGCCCTTTTTTTTTTTTTTTTCCCCTTTTTTTAACAATAAGTCTCCCTTTGGGACGTGTCACTTGAGGCTTGTGTTTGTCATGCTTCTGGTGCAGGGAAAAAACACACACTAAATTCAATCTTTAAATTAAGCTGTAACCAAGCTTGTATATTCATTAGAGAAGAAAAATTCTCTTCTGAGAAGTTCAAATTGTTTATTGATTTTCATTTCTGTGTTCAAGTGAAGCTTGAGTAAGTCTGTCTCACTGCAGTCCCTCTGGGGCAACACTGCCAACAAGTGCATCACATTTCAACCCAAGTGAGCAGTTAGCAACAAAAAGCTGAGAATTCCTTTAAAACTATATTAATAAATAGTTAGAGGGTGAGATTTCCAGTTCTCCTCTTAAGAACTTGTTTCAACTAACAAAAAACAACTTAGGAAAGTATAGAACTGGTACCACCTAGGGAAACCTGGAGCCCATCTTGAAGGTGGTCTGAGTGACTGAGTCTTAGTTTTCATGGTACTTGCATCTCTTGCAAACCATTTAAATATCGTACTGTCTAGTAAAAAGTATGCTGAGCTATTTGTCTTCAGTTTCTCAAGGTTAATTTCAATTAAGAAATCTAATTAAATGAATTTGAATTCATTAAACGTGTCGTCAGATTTTCACTAGGATGGAATTTTTTTACCCTTTTCCAAGTTCCCATGTAGGTAGGAAGAGCTTTTCTTAAAAAAATAAAACATGTTTGTACGTTCCGGTCTTGTTAATGGTTAGGAACAGTTTGTGTCAGCAATGTGTGATAAGACAATGAAAGATAATTCCAGCTTCTCTTCACAAAGATAAGCAAGCAACCAGCGTTTCAGGCCAAACAGAGAAACACACTAATTGAAATACATGGAGGATCCCCCTATTTTCTTTGACCAGTCACAGGGCAAAACCGTGAATAAAATATTTGAAAATATTCCTGCTAGAAATCATCAGCTATATTCTTCTATAGTTCAGGAATGAATAGAGGATGTGGGGGAAAATAAATAAATAAAAAGTGGGGGAAATAAGCATCCTCTGGGTATCTATTACACTGCCTTGTATTTTGTGCAGGAGAGAAGGGCGACAATGACTGAAGTTTCTTTTTGAGTAAGGTTCATAGGTATCAGTGGGCATCTATTTCTTCAGTCACGCAGACAGATGGTTAATGAAGAACTGGAAAAAAAAAAACCAAACACCTTTATACTGTGACATGTTCATAGTACCCTCAACTTTTATAAAAACCTCTTTCTCTGACATTTTTGCATCTGATCCCAGTGACTCTGCCACGATGGCTCACCTCTGTCGTTGCTTCGCTCCGAGTGCCTCAGCGCGTCTGGCATCGGGCTGCGTAACCCCCAGCTAGAGCTGATATTCCCGTGGTTACACGTTGCTCTTCTCCCCTCTCCCACCTCCCGGCACAGGCTGCGTGTGCAAGTGGAGCCCGTGAAGCGCTGCTTGGCCAATGGTACTGTAACAAATGGGCCAGCACAGAGAAAATTAGAGAGGAAGTTTTAAAATATGGGCTGTGTGTTCAAACTTCCATAATTTTAAAGCAGTCTGTGCTTTTTTTTTTTTTTTTTCTCCTGAGATATTCATGTTGCATGTAGAATGTGAGGGTTTGAAATATTCATTTCAAATGGCCGTTGATTAAATCATAATGGTAAAGTCATCTATTTCTGAAAGCTCTATTTCGGACAAGATTTATTCAAGAAGAATTAAAATAAGATTCTAATGCTTGCTCTGAAGATTAATTATTTTTTTTTTTTTTTAAGAAGGGAACTTTGAAAATGCCCGAGTGATGACTTTTAATTACTGAATGATTTTAAATGCCAAGTGGTGGCTTTTAATTCCATTTAATTTTTTCAGCCAAATTATTTAGGCACTTTTCAAAACCCTCAACTCCCCATTGTTAATGCATAGGCCAGAAGAAAAAGCAGTCAGGCAGCTAGTACTGACAATTTGCTAAACACCCCATTTGCAGGGAGATAGAGGCTCAGTTTCCAAGCTGAAGGAGATTTCCTCCATCCCTTTGTCCCCCTCCTCTTTGCTTTTACCCCAGCAGACAGATACTGTCTGACTGTTGGGTTCAGGTTCCACCTGGCTCCAACTGGGTTATCTTTTCATTTGCTATTTTAGTTTCCCACTGCCCCCATGCTTCGCCATTCTCTTGCATTGCTCTTCTCACGGATTAAGATGAGGAAAAACTGTGCGGCCATCCCTGCTCTCGTGTCTCAGATGGTGCCACGGTTACTGCTGGCTGTGCTGGAGTTTATCTCCATTCAATTTTTGGAGATGTTCTATTATATAAATATATACGTGTGTGTGTGCGAGCATAAATGTTTCTTGGAACAGACTATTGAAAATGTGTCTCCTACATCTTCAGTATCTGTTGGAATATTTTTTATAACAGAGTTGTACATACACAAGAGATTAGCTGGGCTAATAGTTTGGTTATGTTTTTCAACCAGTTTAGCCAAGGGACATCAGATGGGTCTTGCATGTCCCAGAACATACTCCATATATAAACTGTGGGCAGTTCTGAAATAGAAAACCTACAGCCAAAGGAGCTGAAGGGGAAAGGGGGATGTTCAATCCCTCATCAGCTATTTGGGAACTTTAAAACCTTTCCAGGTCAAATGTCAGTCATAATGTTTATAGATCACCATGAAGACTTCTGATAGTGGTAGCATCTCACTTTTCAGTTCATAACAAATACCCTTTTGCTGGAAAATTTCCAGAATACTGCTACTTAGTGTCACAACGACAGACTGGTCAAATGAATCCACAAATCCAAAAGTGAATCATAGAAAGGTCTGGGTTGGAAGGGACCCCAAGGATCATAAGAGTTCCAAACCGCCTGCCACAGGCAGGGACACCAACCTCCTGGCCTAGAGGAAAGATAGAACTGAAATGAGACTTTGTGCATGTCCTCTATCTTGCCGGCAAAATAAGAAGTGTCACTGAGAAGTTGATGATTGCTAAATCTCATTGGTTTAACTTCTTTTGTTATGATTTATTGGGCTCTGTATTTCTCTGATCCTTTGCATCAGTTGTCTGTCCCTTGACATTTCTTGCTTATTCTAGATCATTCAGGTCCGCTGTTGGATCTCTGTTGATCTGATGCAAATGCTGGTATCTAAATTTTAAAGAATGCTATAGGAACAAAGATTCCAATAACGCTACTGCTTGTATGCAGCTTTCACATGGATTTTGAAAGTCTCTGCACAATCTTGCAGTATTACAAAGTAATAGTTTACCAAACCTGAGATCTCCTAAAGACATCAGATTTGCCAAAGGTTTCAAGAGAACTGTGAGCTGGAAAGAATGATCTGGATTGTAAATGTCCCACCCACCCCCTCATCCTCCTTAATTTTTCTCATGGAACAAAATGTTTAGTGGCATTTTGAACTCTCTTGCAAGAGTTTGCCACATACCAGAATTAGACTGTCAAGCTGGCATATAGCTGAAGGAAAATCTAGAATTTCTTGAAATGGCAGGATGGTTTGAATGGTGGATGGCCTGTTTAAAGGAGTTAATCCAATGTAGGAGGTAGTATATTCTTCCACTTCTTAGAAGGATTGATTCTACCACATTAGGTGCACGTGCGGAGAGTGCCAAATTGCTTTTCTCTAGATAAATTAAAACGTTTAGATAGGAAGTTGCTTCTTTTTCCCCTGAGTCCTCCAGGGAGGGGAAAAAAAAAAAAGTACTATCTTTGTCCACTTTGAGTAATAGCTTAAGTCCCATCAGCCCATCACGCTCTGAGGTGGAGCTTGGTGAAAGCATCGCCTTTCTCAGAAGGCTCTGTCTCCTGTTCTTCCCTGAACAGCCATTTGTTGCCATTAACTGGATGCTTCCAAACGCCTCCAAAGTCCTCCAGCATCTGGTCCGTGGGCCAGATGCCATAAGTGCTAATTTGTGCTGGAGAGAGCCCTAAATCCAATTATTACTGCTTAAGGACAGATTTTCCTTCCCCCCACCCCCAATGCTGTTTGTTCCTTATGCTATGCTTTTTGGCCACGTAAGACTAAATTGCTCTGAGAAGCCTAGATGTGCAAAACACATCAGGCCTCACCCCATAGCACTTTGTTACAGGTCATTAATCAACTAGATGTATGACTAGTGACCAAGGTATAGGACATCTGGGGGTTCTGTTGAACAGTTTGTTAAAAAAAACCCAGATTCCTGTTGTTTCATTTTGGTCTGGTTTTAGATGAATAATGGATGGGTTTTGTTTATTTATTTAGTGTAACTTAAAGTTTGCATTTACCTGTTGAAGGGAAAAATTTGTGTAACTGTGTCTTCTCCAGGATAATGATCTTTCAGAACACCGTATTAAAAGGTAGAGGACAAAAAGGGGAAGGAGAAGGATTCTGCTAGAAGACCTTCTCTGTGTCTCAGTAAATGGTTTCCAGATCCTGTTTCAAAGAACATCATCTGACTTCTCTCTTTTTCAGTCCCTTCACATACATAGTTGTTTTGTGGGGTTCTCGGAACAAGTAGTTTTATTCTCTCAGAATATGTAACTTCTTCTCCAAAACTTCTGTTCCTAAGACACCTGATAATATATTGAAAGTCTTGTGCTTATCTTTCTCCTCATCAGCTTTGAATGTGTACATGGTGGTGATACTATCAAAGCACAATTTTTCTTTGGTGCAAAGCATTGCATAATTCCCCATCTGCTGTCTGGTGTGTGAGGGCTTACTTGTCATTAAAAAGATTTTATTTTTTTCAGAAATAAGTTTTCCTAAGAGTCTGCCAAACAAAAATTAATTCCATTACATGCTGAAAGCTCTTGGGCTTAACACTTGCTGTTTTCCATGAATTTACACCCTGAGAGGCAAGAGGAATCAGAATGCCAGTATGTAATGCCTTTGATATTAGGGGAGTACCAGGGATCTACTTCCATCAATTGTAATTCTGCCAGGCAACTGTCTTGGAAGGAACTTAAAAAAAAAAATTAAAAAAAAAAAAAAATCAAAAAAAAGTTTATTGGAATCAAAGTCACCTTAGATGAAACAGGCAAGGATGTAAATTTTAAGTTTCTGTTTCCCAAGGAAGCTTGTTTAGTTGCTTAGTATCTGAGGCATCTAATTACTCTGGATATAAGTTTTTTCCATCAGTTCGTACATTCCGTACAAAAATCTGCCATGTTTTTAAAGTAAGCATGTTAATCTGAACACTGACCTTCACAGTATTGTCACTGGTTATGCTCAAAGCTGACTTCGTGGGAAGCGTTTTCATCAGTGGTGTCAAAAACCTTCAATAATTAAAGTTACTATCACATATGTACATTTTTTTTTCTTTTCTTGTAATAAAAGAAGTCTCCTCTAGAGCAAACAAAGAGAGAAAAAATTAATTGATCTGACACTTGAGCTGAGAAGACATACTTTAAGGAATACCACTTAAAGGAAAAGGAAGTTTGGAGTCTCAAATAATTAAAATAAGAATTTGGCCAAGCAAATGAAGGCATTTTCTTTCAATAAACTTCTTAATAGAGACTTGTGAAGTCTTTCCGTATGTCTTATATTGTTGGACAGTATTTCTGAACTTCAGAAAAACAGCAGGATTAAGCCCAGAGTACCTTTTTCTATGAGAGAGGCAGTAAAAATACAATTAAACCCACATTTTTCTCCAGGATGTGTGTGGTATAAAGAATTTTATTTCCACTTCAGCCTGCATGATGCTTGTCCTGTTTTATGTAAATCTTTGGTAGACTTGGATGTTATACAGGGACCTCTTCATTTGCTTCTTCAAAGTTAAATTGCCAATACCTAAAATTCTTAATGTAGCTCTTCTATAAAAGCAACCTCTACATTGCCTAAGGAAATTATATGAATATGGGAGAATATATTCCAATAAATTAATAAACACTTAAGAAAATGTAGATTAAAGGAGAGGGGGGTGGACACAAAAACAAAAGCACCCTCTGCTTTGGCAATGGATCAGTACTTAATAAAAGGATGAAACCTTTGCTATTAAAGCTTTTGAATATTCTTTTTTAGCCCTGCCTGGTAGCAATTCTCTTTCTGAAAATTAAGACCCTAAGATAGAGTTTGAGATAATATGTGCTATCCGCGTATCAATCATGTTTTTCTATCAAACATTCTTATGTAGAAGATATTTATATTGTTATTTCATCAATTTGAAGTCCTTCATGTCCAGCTGTCAGTAGATGATATTTCAAGGCCCCAACAACTTTTTATAAAGGCAGAATAAGTCAACAATATTTTATTACATTTTTTTTTAGCTAAGCTTGCAATTTTTTGAGTACTATAAACTTCCTTTAAACAAATGAGACTTCTTGTCAATAAGAAACTACAAGCTAAAGTCTTTAACAGAGTATCTGTCATACCCTGTCTTTATCTTTGCCCACAAGTTCCTTTGCAAGCAATGAAGAAGCCATAGCAATATACGCAACAATAGTGTATGTCATCTTTGATTATATAAATAAATAAAACAAGACAGTCATATGAAACAAGATCATTCCATCAGTTTGTGGTGTTTCCATAAAAGGGATGGAGGAGAAGACAAACATTTATGGGAAGGGAAGTTTCCCTTCCCATCAT
This sequence comes from Podiceps cristatus, assembly GCA_000699545.1. Lineage (NCBI taxonomy): Eukaryota > Metazoa > Chordata > Aves > Podicipediformes > Podicipedidae > Podiceps > Podiceps cristatus. The sequence continues at coordinate 6,958 of KL273597.1, read as the reverse complement.
GGCTGCAATAAATATGTGTGCTGGAGAAAAACAAACGTGAGGAGAAGACACGCACACTTGATGTTGAAGAAAATCCCATTCATGCTTAATACATTGGAGAAATTGTTCAAGAGCTGCTCATCCATGTTAAAAAATATTACCCCTGTAATCCTGCCAAGGACAGTGAGACCTGTTGTAGTTGACTGAATAAGTACTGGTCGTTCAAGTTGAAGTGTCACAGGGGCGGCTGTAATTTATACACCCAATTTTTCTAAGACATCTAAAATTTTTTTTTTTTTTTTTAGAAACAGTCCAGATTCTTGGACAACATAAATTGGTACAGCTAATTAAAGCCAATGGCTCCATTCCAGGTTTTCTGAGCTGTCTCTCTTGTCTACCACGCATCACTTTGCCTGTTTTCACAAGTTGTTCACTTTTAATTTTGCCTAAGATTTTGTGTGCTTCTATCTGTCAATTTTAACAATAGTGGCAGAGACTTGTTTAATTTTGAATAAGACAGGATTAAAAAAGTACTAGTCTAAATGGATATGAAAAGCTGAAATGCATAAGAGGGTCACCAAGGGCAGGACAGAGCCCTTAGTCTGGGCAGGATTTATTGTGGTTAAACAAGCTTTATGCCAATCACCATCATTATCGTGAATTGTATTGCACGTCAGGAACCAATTTAGAAAGGAGATTGACCACATGGATATGAAACTAATGGATTTGTAGTTTAATAAACAGGGCAGGCTGCTGTAAAAACAAACTTTAAACAAAAAAAAAAAAAAGAGAAAATGGAACTCATTTTTTTCATGCCAGGCTTTAGGGCCAAGGGAAAAAAAAAAAAAAAAAAAAAAGGAGTCATAAAAAGAGCATATGGGGGTACAGAGGAGGAGGAAGGGAGATTCTGCCTGAAAAGACACTAAGCCAAGAGCCAACATATCAGGTCCATATCAGTACCTTCACAAGAGTTGTGCAGGAGGGCTGGGCCCAGTAACGGTGGGTCTCAGCTGCAAAACCTGCCTGTCTCGGGTGGTGGGCGACTTTGCTTTGGTCTGCTCTCTACAGGGAGGCTGACACTGAATATCTGAACCTGGTTAGTCCTGGTCCTGAAAGCCATCAGGTTCAGAAAGCAGCACTAGGGCCTTTCTGCTTCTCACCTACGCAGCATGTGTCTGCCGCGGAGCAGATGTAGTATGCAATCTGGAAACTCAGAGAAAGGGGGTGCATTGAGACGTGCTGAACAATTAGAGACGAATTAGAAGGGGGGGGGGGGAAATCAATTAAGTGATAGCTTCCCGGTAGAAAGGACCTCGTTCAGTTTCTCCTCATTTGCCTTTTAGACAAACTTCTATATAACAAGTCATGGGACTTGCATATAAACATTAAAAACCTTCTACCTGCCGTCCTAGATAGCAGGGTAAAGCCAAGTACCAGCCTTTGCTCCCGCAAATGAGCCAGAACCAAAGAAGCACCTGCCACCTGCAGCTACCCCAGACCAGGGAGAGTCAGGGTAGGTCTGTCACAGATGTGAGAGAGATGCAAGGAGCTTAAAAAAGTCAAGAGCAGTAATTTCTTTCTCCTTCAGTTTCTGAAGGTTAGAGGTGGAAATGTTCAGCACTTTTCCTTGTGTCCTTTCACTGTCCCCTCTCTTTAACTTGTTTAGGTCCCTTCCCTTTTCTTTAAGACAGATCTCCAAAGACAGAAAGAAAGGGGTGCTTCCGCTCTCATAATCACCAATTCCTTTGCTGTAATAGAAAAGCATTAATACACAAAAGATCAATTCCACACAGAAACTAGGGATGTGCAGTTTACTCCCCATACTTTTCCAATCAAATAAATGTGAGCGCATCCACTTATCTAGTCGGCCAAACACAGAAAGTTTCCAGAACCTATATAACTGTTAGTAATGACAAAAAGGTTTCACATTATCTACCTCATCCACATTTCCTCAGAGATCAATATAGCTGAGCACATCTTCTGCATACTTCCATAAGGAGACAAATATAAAACTTAGTTGCATCAAATGTATTTAGAAACCAGTTTTTAAATGGAAAAGAAGGGGAAAAAAATCTAGAAGAACACCAATACAATGTTAGAATTACATTATTTGAAACAAGGATGAATGGGATAATGCAAAGTCAAAAGGATTTACTCAGTAACTTTCCAGAGGTGATAAATGATCTTAGTTAAAACATGGTCGGCACAATGCATTTTACTAACATGTAAAGTGTTTCAATTTGGTAATTTGAAAATGTCACAATGCTGAAATTCCTTAAACGGCTTGCAGTGAGAGGAGGGAATATTAACACCTCATACGGGTTTCATTTTGCTAATTTCAGGCAAGTTCTAGCCTCTTGAAGAGCCATAGTTACTTGACAGATTTGGCCTTTCACTAGTTTGCAGTAAGCGCAGCAGGATTTCTGCCAGTATCCCACAAGGTGGTTTGGTGGGTGTTTAGGACTGGAACTTCTACAACCTCTGTTCAAAAAGGTTTTGTTCAAAAAGGTTTTTTAACCCCAGCCAAAATACTTTGTGGGGAAGGAACAGACCTCAAAACTACAAGTAGATTTGGAAGCCTCAAGTGTCCTTTACCTCTCTGGAATTGTACCCGCCTTGTTTCCTGGGTCTTGGTTCTCCCCTCTGCATGCACGGATAGTAGCCTATCCCTACCACACAAGGGTACCGTGAGCTAGTTAATGCCTGTGGTTTATTATAGCAGCACTGCGGATATTGCTTTTAGTTTCTCTGCAGTCCTGTGCTTTCATACTTATGAAATGGTGCTAGTTTTTCTTTCTTTTCCTGACCCATATTTAATATGATTCTTCAGCCTATGTTTATTGACTGGTTTCAAGGCCATTGTAATAACCTTGATTTGCATTATGAAGCACCTTCATAGGTTCAGCCCCTACCGGAGAGTTTAAAAGGTGTGTTGTGCAGGAAGTATCTCCAGATAATTTCTGTCATTATAAGCTAGGTTTATCTACTACTTCCTTCATCACTCACAGGGACTAAGTAGGGAGTTTGGTATATACTAAAGTATGCAGGACAGCAAGAAAGCCTGGCCCACAGAGAGGCACCAAAACTATGCCATGGTTTGGTTTTCTATGGGTGAGCATATGAAAAAAAAACCCTTGATCAGTCTTCACAGCTTACCAAAATACTGTGAAAATTTCAAAGAATCTGCATTGCTCTATGCAAAGCAAGCAACTGGCCCCGCCACCATTGCTTTTCCGTAGAAGTCCTAGCTGGCTTACGTTTGCCTGAGAGAGGTCATTCTGATATTAGTGCTCAGGTTGGAAACAACTTGACCCTAAGACCTCTATGTCCAAAATTACATTCAAACCCAGGGCAGCACCCAAGTCAGTCTGCAAGATCCTACCTCTGTACTCCACAGGCCTCTGGCAAACCTTCATATTTGTTTCACATGTTAGTGCTAGTCTTGTTCAGGGACTCAGGTAAGCACTTGTGATTCCAGTTCTGGAGTTGCATTGTGGAGAGGGAGATCTAAATGTATCTTATGGTTGGATTAAAAATAGTGATTTTAAACTTAAAGCTATATTTTGAAACTATTACTTATAATGACTTCTGTGGACTTAGTTGTGGTATATTGCCCAACATAGCAGAGCCTGGGCTGGGGTTACTAAGGTCATGAGTTCATCTTGTCTACTCAGTCTATTGCAGATCACGAGTATCTGCATGTATGGAGGAGTAGTGAGAATATTAGCTGTCCCTTTTTTCATCCAGTGGGCAAAGTAGTGCAGTGTGGTGTGAGCCAGCCCCACTCCAGTCTTGCCATACCTGTCTCTGCCATCCACTGTGGTGATGCTAGCAGCATCCTACAGCCAAAAAAGGAGAAAGCCTGAAGTGGAGGTCACTTCAGGCTCCTTCTCCAGTGGATAATATCCCTCTCTCTGAACAACAAGTAGAGCTGCTGGACAGATGGACTGAATGAGCGTTTCTGGGTGCCTGAAACAAAGTGGATGAAAGAAAGCATTATGGTGGGACAAAAGGACTCAATAACTTATAAGGTGAAAGAGAAAGAAGATTAGTTCCCCAAACTATCTTGAGCTGCAGGCATTACCACCTGATAAACTGGTCTGTATTTATGCCCCTGAGAAAGACCAGATCACCTAGAAAACAGGGATTAATAAGGGAAATTATTTTTAAGACACAAACCCCTGAAATTCATCTTAGACTATTGTCTTGCAGTGCTTAGTAGTATCATGAAATTGTTCTGCTATCAGTCTCATAAGAGGCTCAAACTGCGTCACATAGCACTACAAGAGAGTCTTCTGAGCTGTAATAATTCCTTTAAGAACCTCCTGGAGTAGTTACAAGTCCAAGCTATAATGAGAGAAGCCCTTCGAGAATTAAATATCATTTTAATTAAGAAACAAGGTCAGAAGCCATCCCTTGAAGGCATCTTCTAACCAATGTGTTTGATGGGGTAAGGGATTTCTTGTTATTCTATAGTTTCTCTATTTATAGCCGATAAATTGTAACTATTGACATTTCCAAGTAGTAAAAAAACCCAAAGAAGTTACACAGAATGCAAATAGTAAAACAAGTTAAGCACCCAACCTCTAAATCTCTACAGCCTCAAGTCAGCCCTACCCCCCTGACAATCCACACAACACTGCAGAGAATACACGGAGGATATTCTAATGGTACAATTATCAGTCTGGTTTCTTGAAAAGGGGAGGAAGATGCCTTTTCAATAGAGCACCAAAGCAGGAGCAAACAGCACCGAAACAATGCAGCAGTAAGCTCTCAATATGTGTTTCATTAAAACTTCATTCAGATGACAAATTCACATTAGAGTGAAATAAGGCTTGAAGCTCCTCTGTGATGTTTGAGGGAAAGTTCATGAGCTCTTGCTGTCCATCAACTGCACTGACCTCTCTGTAATACCTAAATGGAAAGGAAGTCATAGCAAGATTTTTTTACACATCTTGAACTTGCAACTACCAGGGGCAGGTATAAAATGAAAGTGGGAGTGCTTTATAGCCTCTGAAATAAATAAATTACTTGAAATAACAGGTACGGGAATGTGAATCTTACAGAACACAATGTATCAGTCTTCAAGCTACAGAACTTGTGGTCTCTCTATATTTATGGATGACCTACCATTTATGATAATGGGGTGATGAGTTAGAAGAGTAAAAGATTGCCCATTAAGAGAAGGAAGTAATTTTTTAGCTATACTGCCTTTGGCTTTATGTCATGGTATGAAAATAACCAATAACATGATTTAATATAACAAGTAATTACAATTATTACAATAACAAGTAAATGCATGGACTTTCAAAAACATTTCAGAAGGAAAAAATAGATTTATTTCCTGTATCTTAGGAAGTGAGTTTCAGTAAAGCCAAAATGAAGTTTTGGACCCATTTCTGCCCCTTTCTGTGGTTTATTTTTATTTTTACAAGGTAAATGTGCCTTACTCCAGGGATAGTCCCATTCTAGACTGTAAATAACAGAGCAGGAACTGACTCTCTATCTTAGTTCATAGAACTGTAGAATGGTTTGGGTTGGAAGGGACCTTGAAGATCATCTAGTTCCAACCCCGCTGCCATGGCCAGGGACACCTCCCACTAGACCAGGTTGCTCAAAGCTCCATCCAACCTTGAACACTTTCAGGGAGGGAGTATCCACAACTCTGGGCAACCTGTTCCAGTGCCTCACCACCCTCATTGTGAAGAATTTCTTCCTACTATCTAATCTAAATCTACCCTCTTTCACTTTAAAGCCATCACCCCTTGTCCTGTCACTACATGCCCTTGTCAAAAGTCCCTCTCTGGCTTTCTCAGGGGCCTCCTTTAGGTACTGGAAGGCTGCTAGAAGGTCTCCCTGGAGCCTTCTCTTCTCAAGGCTGAACAAGCCCAGTTCTCTCAGCCTGTGTTCATAGGGGAAGTGCTCCAGCCCTCTGATCATCTTTGTGGCCCTCCTCTGGACTCACTCCAAGAGGTCCATGTCCTCCTTGTGTTGGGGGCCCCAGAGCTGGATTCAGTACTCCAGGTGGGGTCTCATAAGAGCAGAGTAGATGGGCAGAATCACCTCATTCAACCTGCTGGCCACGCTTCTTTTGATGCAGCCCAGGAGACAGTTTCTGGCCTAAAAGTGCACATTGCTGGGTCATGCTGAGGTTCTCATCAACCAACGCTCCCAAGACCTTCTCCTCAGGGCTGCCAGTCCATTCTCTGCCCAGACTGTATTTGTGCTTGGGATTACCCTGACCCATGTGCAGGATCTTGCACTTGGCCTTGTTGAACTTCATGAGGTTCGCACAGGCTCGCCTCTCCAGCCTCTCAAGAAGATGGCATCCCTTCCCTCCAGTGTGTCAACCACACCACACAGCTTGGTGTTGTCAGGGAAGTTGCTGAGGGTGTACTCAATCCCACTGTCCATGTCACCAACAAAGATGTTAAACAACACTTGTCTCAACACTGACCCCTGAGGAACACCACTCATCACCGGTCTCCATTTCGACAATGAGTTGCTGTTGGCCACAACTCTTGAAGTGTGATCATCCAGCCAATTCCTTATACACCAAGTGGTCTATCTGTCAAATCCACATCTCTCCAATTTAGAGACAAGGATGTCATGCAGGACAGTGTCAAATGCTTTGCACAAAACCAGGTAGATGACATCAGTTGCTCTCCCCTTATCCACCAATGCCGTAACCCCATTGTGGAAGGAAACATTTGTACAACATGCAGCATTACTGTAATAAAAATAATTAGTAATAGTAGCATGCATTCTCAGGAACACTCATGCAGTACAGAACTTTTCAATAAAGAGCAAAATATTAAATGTGAAACTTTTTAATCAACTTTGACCCATTGCGGTGGTTTAACCCTTCCCAGTAACCAAATACCACATGGCTGCTCACTCACTCCCTGCCTTTGCTCCCCAGTGGGTTGAGGAAGAGAATCGGAAAGAGGGGGTTGAGATAAAGACAGTTCACCAGGAC
>JMFS01075043.1:0-19929 GCA_000699545.1 Podiceps cristatus | reverse complement strand
CCGGCCCCAGCACTGACCCCTGAGGAACGTCTCTCAGTTGGTGGTCATTTGGTCGAGCCAGACAGAAGGGCCCTCCAAAACCTCCCTTCTCCAAACAGCCCTTGCTGTGCCATTAGCACATCTCAGGAGCAATCTAGTTGGACACCCCGAAGGTCTGTGTTACCCCCAAATTTGTTCAGTTATCCAAAGATGTGACTCCACACCGATGTTGGTTGAGGGCTTACAGAGCAGTTGTGATGGATTTGGTGAGGGTGAAAGCCTCCGCGCGGTGGCACGTTGCACACCCTCCCATACTACGACAAACATGAGCCAGCTCCACCCTCTTTAATTAGGGGGCATGATTTCACCTCCCATTACCTCACACTTACCACAGGGTAAGAGCACGGATGTGGGCACTATGACACATTGCAACTTCACACCCTTGCCTCGGTGATTTGCTCCTATGTCCATATTCCCCAACAGGAGCAGGCTAAACCACTGCCATGTCCATACACACGCACACACATGCAAAGTTTTATAGTTTTGGCAGAAACGATCCTACGTGGCATGTTGCACAACCTCTATGAAAGGCAAGATCAGAGATTTCCAACCTGACTTAAGCTATCCTGGATGTATCATGGAGGAAAGAAAGACTGATTTGTATTTCAAAATTCAAGTGCTATGCTTCGGGGGAAAGCAAATTGATGCCTCAGATAAGGAGCATGGCATTAGTGGTTTTTTTTTCGCTGGTGAGGCGCCTTTATCCTGATATGAGTCCCAGATATTAGCACAAAGAATTACAAGGGGGAAAAATGATGCTAATCCTGTGTATCAGCAGCGTCTAACCTGCCAAGCATAAATATTCATGTAATCACTTTGCAGTTACCTGGTAACCACAACAAAGCACACATAGAATATGTAATTACACGGGCTCCAAAAACTCAAATTATCACCTATAGCCAGGCACATATTATTAGATATTAGATTCTCCCTTAGATCAGAATCTCATGTTCCTCGCGTCTAATTTGAAATAACTATCTCCTTATTGGCAAGCGACGAAATCTGAATGGAGTCACGTAAATCCTACTTCACAGCTCAATTAAGGAAATGTGATTACGGATCTGGAAGCAGATGCAGATATTACTGGGGAAGGGATGATGGCAGGAGCCTACAGGAAGCCGTCAATGCTTTCCAGGGGTCATTTGTAGGGGAACCCGTAGGAACAGAGTTTCTATTGTTATATGCTTCAGAGTATGTGGGGCGGAGAGGGGGCGAGAGACCGGATTCCCATTTTTAAGTGCTTTGGAGGTTTTCAGAAGGAGTCAGGTTCCATTGTTGCGTTTAAAACATTCTCTAAGCTCGCTGGGAACAATATACGTTTTCACCGCTTTTCCCTCTGCGTCCTTCCCTCTCATGATGAGGTTCACACTCTTTGGTTGTCCAACAACTGCCATTGATCTTTATTCCGTGCTGGGGAGGTGGGATGAGATGAGGGGGGGATGTTGTTTTTTGTGCTTATCCCAACAAAAGACAAACTAGGTGTAGAGAGATGCCCTAGGAGCCCTCCATATGCCGCAGGTGGGAGAGCAGGTGCTTTCGCAGCCGTCTCGCCTGCATGTCCCTGGGTCATTTTAGGGAGGACCATCTGTCAGATGGACCATGAAATGTCCTGAGTGAAGGGTCACTTTTGCCCAGCAGGACGCAGTCAGGATGACAACACCTGCAGCGTCCCTGGGGTGGCTCGGTGACACGGCTGATGACGTGGTGGAGGAGCATTGAGAGCTAACCCAGAGATGCACCAACCTTATCCAGAGGGTTCTTTGGTCCTGGGAACGATCAGATCTCCTCACCAAGCTGGATGAGCCTGGGGACAAAGACGTCCTTCTCCAGACCCCAAAGAGAAGGTGTTAAAGTCAACAGGCAGCAGCTGTAAGCGAGGAGGGTGGGATCTGGGGCTCGGTGGACGGCAGATGCAAGAATACATTCTGCTGCACACACCCAGGAGCACAAGTAATTACTCCTACAGGGAAAACGTGTTTATGGCAGAAGCTAGCACGAAATAAATATGGAAACATAGGGATGAACTTGCAAACATTCTTAGCCAAGAGAAAACAAAATTAGGGACAGACCCTGATCCCCAGTTCCTTGGAGTGACCAAGGGAATGTTGACTGGTAAAGACAGTGGCTCTGGCCTGTTGACTGATCGCTCTGCTCTGGCTGCCTGCCCATTTTCTGCCCTTGGTTGTGTTGCTCCATCCCAAATTGCTTGATCCCAAAGGGAGAAGGCAACCAGAAAACAGGGTCTCTTTCTAATGCATTTATCAGTGGGTTTAGGGTGGAAATTAGAAGTGAGTGAGAACTTGCTTTTCTGCTCTAGAAGGGTAGTCTTTGATTTTGGTAGATTCTACCCCCTGAAATCTGAACATGGGAACACACACAAAAATGCACCAGGGGAAAAAAATAAAATCTAACCCACCAAAAAAGACTGAGTTCAAGAAAACCACCCGATTTCATTTGAAATCCAACATTTTAAGAGTCCTTAATGGTTTCTTGTATGAAAACAGTGCTTGCCACATGAAAAATGGTACAAAAAAAAAGGTCGAAGCATTCCATTCTGTGAAGGTGCAGACACATGGACCCTGGACATTGTCTGAATGCGCCTGCTTAGTTTTAACTGAAGTCTGGACGCTCAAAGAAGTTTTAATTTCAGTGAAAACTACACTTCCTTTGGTTGGGAAAATAAAAGTTTTTACCAAAACTTTATGATTACTCTATTATGATGCTGGGGACAAATTATAAATGCAATTTGTGTATCGGAAATCCCCTTGAAATTTCAATTAAATTTGATATATGTGCTTTCAGCATCCTTTCCTAAGAGAGCTTGTGTCTGGGCCAAATTCTTCTATCTTTATTCATACATTAGTAAGTGGACTCTTTCTTACTGAACGCTTCAGAGTCTGATCCTTTTCTTTCAAATACTGCATGTTTACTCGAGAGAAAAAAAAAAAAAAAAGAAGAAGAAGATAAAACATATTCTAACAGCAGTAGCTCTTTTTCCATCGCTCTCCATCTGGTACGTGATCTGTGGTCATACCTCCAGGTCATTATGCTTGTAATGTTTATTGGAAAAATCAATCTTTAACTTCAAGACTTTACACAGGAAATATTAAAGTAAATTAGGACCCTATACATCCATTTTCAAATTTCCTTTCGACCTCATAGTACCTACTTCTTTCATGAAAAGAAATCAAGATTATTGGGGTTTTTTTCAAGCTATTCCATTTTTGCATAACTGACAAAATTTCCTGGAAATACAATTTGCCCAGCTACCTTAGTTATTATCTCCAGCCCGTATTAGCAGCTAAGCGGTTGTTGACATTCCCTTTCAATATTGCTACTAAAACTCCATGAAGCTTGCGCAGAATTTATATACGAATGTCAACTCATTTTTAAAATATGTAATAGGAAAAGATCAGCCAATGCCTTTCTGGCCACCTACATTTCAGAAGGTATTGGCTGGTATTAAAGTAGTGTATACATATATATTTTAAGAAACCACACATTTTCTGGGCCAGAATCCAAGGGCATATAAAGTAGTTTAGTCAGTTATGACTGGATGAAGAGCTAGACGGAAAACAGAGCATTCTCAGAGGGTTTGGGTGCACATGAATTTCTTTCCAAAATTAATGTGAGTGGGGGGTCATTAATTTTACTTTTATTTTGGTGGATGAAATGTCGTTCTTCTGGATATTCTCTGGGTGCGACGTGAAGCCACATCTAGTGAAGGCAGGACCCTCTGGCCTCCATCAATGCCTTCCAGGGCTGAGGCTGAACACACACCCCTATTCATGGTGCTTCTGGGCTGGGACAGAAATACTGTGACAAACAAAAATAAAGAAAAAAATATATATTGCGGTGACATCTTGGGGTCTGAGGACAGACAGCCTCAGGGGATGAGATGAAAGCCCCTGAGACAGACCAGAGCAGCGAAAGGGGAAAATGCAAAGGGCTGATGTTCCAGGCTCCTGCAGTCTCCCAGGGTCCGATCCTGCACTGCTCAAGTCCGTGCAACCTTTGCTACTTGCAGCTATGGAAGCAAGAAGAAATTTAAACACATTGACTTTTCTCCCTTTGTTTTTGCACTTTTAAAAGGGGACTGAGGCTACTTTGCAAATTCAGTTGGGGGGCTGGATCTGTTTGTAATGGGGCTATCATCTCCAGGTGGAAGATGCTGGTGAAGAGCAAGATATTCTTGTTATTTACGATTGTTATGTGCTTCCTTTAATATCACTAGAGTCAATGTGTCCTTGAGATTTCTCATGGAACCAGCTCTTTGTTGCTATCCCAAGAAAATGTTGCATTTAAAACACAGTTAAAAGCTGTTCAAGGCTGTGTCTTTAATGATGCCAATGAGAAGATTGCATAACATCAAAATAAAGTTTAAAAGTAATCAGATCTCTCTTTTCAAAGAATAAAAAAAAATAAAAAGGAGACATTTCTCTTGCATTGTGGGACCCCATCCATCAGCTGTAGACCCTGCTCCGTTTCATAACAGAGCACACAAGACACCATAATAAACAGTCGAAAACAAAACCACATGCTGACATGAAATGAGACTGAATATCAAAACCTACGAGGCAGAGGCCAGATTCAGTGATGCCCCTTGGTGCTAACATGGCTCAGTCATCCGCAGGGGTCAAGGGACCACCGCGGCTCGTGAAACCCCATGGATGTGGGGACTGATGCTGTGGGGACCGTAGCAGCCGGTGTGGGAGCAGCATGAGTCCCCGGCCACCCCGGACCAGGATGGGATCCTGGGAGATGCAACCCACAAGAGCTCCCGGTTTTGCAAGGATGGCAGTTTTTTCTCCCCGGGAACTCTTTGTGCAGCCAGCATCAGATGTTAGTTTTCAGTCATGAGATCTCTCCCTCAGATTGACTCTATCATTTATTTCCAAGCCCCTGGGCTATTGTAGGCTGGACTTCATTTGTTTTAAACTCCTCTGCCTGGGACCTATTGTTCTGTGATGCTGGTTCACAGCTCTGTAAGTCATTACCAAATCCATCCCTTCCCCCAGAAGGAGCCATTGGGTCTTTTTTCCTTCTTTCTTTAACATAGAAAATTCGTTTTGTGGCTGCAAAAGAGAAAAGCCCTGGAATCTCTTACTTCTACCCCTAAAATAAAGAAGAAAGGGAGGGCGATTATGTTACAAAGCAGTGCACCAGAAAGCTTGCTAATGACCTGCCTGCAACCAAATGGCTAAGCCGCCAAGCAGGACCAGAATTTGTGGCATGACTCAAGCCCGGTCCAAGATACTCAGATGCAGCTCAGGATTTCCCCAGCACGCCAGGCCAGTCAGAGCGAAACTGTAGGTATAGGCAATTATGGAGCCAGCTGACAGCTGCGAAGAAGCCTGATCTAAACTTTCCCAGGGCTCTGGGACATCTGGAACACAAGTCCGCAGGTGACAAGTAGCACGTCTTGCATCCTGTCCTTCTTCTGCAGATGTGGGTCATTCGTGTGCTCCATTGCTCAGACGCATCCAAGGCTATAATCTTTCAGGCACAGTGCTCCCAGGAACAGAGCCCATATCCTGGAACGACAACTGGAAATCGCTGGTGCGGAAAAGAAAATGCTTTGTGAAAGCGCCAAGCAGTAGGTTTTACCTGGAGAGTGACCACAGGCCGTGTAGGACCCAACTGAAAGAGAAAGAAGGAAAAAAAGCCATCAGCATTTTCCTTTGGGGCGTGACCTACTAATTTAACATCTCTTTTTTCCCCCCAGACATGTGAAGCCATTTCCTTATCACCTTTTGGGATCGTCTGCGCAAAGGGCTCTCTGCAGACTACCCCTTCAGACGGTGGGGGATGTGGGGTTGGAGCAGACCTGACAGATCTGACCATCAGACGATCTAAACCAGCCCTCTGGGCCAGACCATCATTTCACCCTGTCCCTCATGTATTAAACTCCTCACAGTGCAGTTTTGGCAATTTCACTTCTTTTCAGGGGAAGGAAAAAGTCCTGGGAGGCCGGGAAGTTTTCTTTCTGGTGAGGCAATATTTGGGTGGATCTGGGACCCATTTAACCTTAATCCACCCTTGGCTTAATGTCTCAGATTCCTTCTCCGCATACGGACTGCCACTCCATTCCTATTTCATTACACTACCAGCAGCGTTGCGAAGGCTCAGGGATGATATCGCCATCAAAGGCTGGAGGGTTTTAATGTCACGGCTTCCATGGAAACTTCTCCTGAGCTCACACACTCGCCTGCATTATTTCCAGCTGTGCTCACAGCTCCATATAGAGGAGATGCCGGAGAGGCAGAAAAGTTTACGCCACTTCTCTTCTGCATCTTGCAAAGAGAACGGCGGGTCCTGGGCACCGGGGAAAAAGGGAGAACCACTTCAGATTATCTGGAGGTGGCGTCTGCAAGGAAATAGGGTTCAGACAGAGGGATTGTCTTGGCATTAAAAAAATTCTGAGGGGTTGAATCACCTTCTGCCCATTTCTCTTAAAACAGAGCATGAGAAAAACATAATCCTCATTTCTCAACGGGATACCAGGAGAAGAGTGATGGGCCATGGCTCTTTTAACATGGGCCAAAGCCAACAGGCTCTTATAAACCTCCCTGATGCTTGAGAAGCCCTTTGCCAGGGTGAGTCATGTCAAATGAGGTAGTCACCCCCGCGTAAAGCTGATCTGCTTGGATCCTGGTGGCTGCGGGCAGCCTGGCTGAGCGCACAGGAGGAATCAGGGCATCCATGGCGAACACATCTTGTTCTCGGTGTGCTTTTGGCAGAGAGGCACAGAGAGAAGCTGGCCAGGGGAGGAGAAGGGAGAGGCAGTGATGCTCGCCACTCCAGCTGTTTGCAGACCAAGTGTGGGCTTGTCCCTCGAATTCCCAGATCTTTATTCCCTGCTGAAAAATCTTTAAAGGCTGCAAGATCTGAGGAGATCAGCCACAGGATAAGAAAGAGCAAATATAAAAAGGTTTTTATAGCTGGCAGGTGGGACAGGACAAAAGAAGTGGCAAAGTTGTGAAGTAGAAGCAATATCTTACTAAAACTAGTGTTTGAAATGAGGTGGAGATTTATGTGTTTCAGGAGCTGCCACCTGCGTGGGTTGTACTGTCCTGCTTATTTTTTTGGGCTCGAGAGCAAACAAGATGAAAACTTGACTTACGATTTGCTTGCATTTTTAAGAGGAGAAACTCAGCAGGCAATAATATATCTGAGATTTCTCAGGGTGTTGCCCAGTTATTGCTCCATCAAGACCAAAATGCAAGTCCTGGATCCTGAGGGACACAGAAAACTGAGCCCTCCTCAGCTTTGTGCAAGACAAATCGTGGTGCATGTGGCAAAGATCTGCAGCGTAAATATTTGCGAAGCTGCACTTAGAGCTTTGTAGGTGTATCCCTACCAGGTCCTGCTGACCTTGTCTGAGAGGGAAAAGTGTGGGACCAAGAAAGTGAAGGAATGAAGCATGAATCTAAAAGCCATGAGAAGGTTTGGGATAACATCACTGGTGACAGCCCAGGCTAAATCTCTGACTGTGGGATTTTTCTGACATTGCTACCCAAGCTACCTAGGGTCAACCCCGCTGAAGATGACATGTGGTATGTGCTTTGGCTCAGGCCCCTCCAGCCTTGTGAAAACATCTCTCGATGTGTAAGTGGACTCGGGGAAGGCACCACCTGCTATCACTGTCCTGCTCTCTCTTCCTGGTCTCACATGCCAAGTGTGGGCTTTACACACTCGGACTGCCTGTCCCCAGCTTTGCCCACCCCCTAAGGCTGTATCTGGCTTCCCCACCCTGCATCATCGGGCTCGGAGCCGGCCACCCAGACATTAATAGGGTCCCACCTGTGTGACTGAAGACATTGCAACCTGTATCTCTGAAGAAGAGGTGGTGTGGCACCTCCTGGGGCATCTTTCCGAGTCCTTCCATTAATTGTGTCCCCCCGCTCACCCTGTTAGAGACAAGGACTGTAAGAGGTCTGACTTTCACGGACATTTTCCTCTCTAAATCAGCCAGCATTTGGGCTGTGGATTGAATGAGCAGCCCCAGGAAATGCGATTGCTGCCAGAGTTGTAAATCCAGTAAAGTCTGTGTCATATACCATTTCTTCTCCATCCTCCTCTGCAGAAGATGGTAGCAGTCAGCACCCCGGATAGGTGGGTAGAAAGCAGGGTCATCATCTCCCTCTGGCTTGCACTCTCCCAAAGGCACAAGAAGGAAACACAAACTCCCTAAAGCACCATCCCCTCCATCCGGGACAGCCCTCATTGTCCCGAGGCCCTGCTGGAATCCCTTCTCGGACAAACCTCAAAAATTGGCGGCATCCAAAATGCGAACTCCCTCTTGAAAATGTTAGTGCGGACACTGACAAGACAAAAACAAGCCTGGATTTCAAAGCTGAACTCCACTTGGAGGTCTAAATTTTGATCCTTTAAATGAGGGAAAGGTGGGGAAGTAGACCTCTGTTCCCAAGGGCTGTCGGAGCTCTGGCTTTGTTTGTGCTTAATATTTGGAGGGGAGAGGAGGTGACGATCTGAGCATGGTCCTGCTAAGATCTCTATTTGGTGCCTACATATCCTGAACACCAGCAATGCCCACCAAGCCTTTTTCCGCTGACTTTTATTACTCTGAGATTTTGAGCCCACTGGTAGAAGCAGGAGGGGACCCAAGGAGGAAAATTTCCAGCTTGGATTTGCAATAACTCCTTTGCTTCCCTGCACCTTCCCCACATGGCAGCGAGCTGGCAGTGGACAGGGATATAATCCTTCATTTCAGATGCCTGTGGCAGGATGAAAACAAACCAGCACCGTGCAGCGTTCTCCTGGCTCTTGGGAGACATCCCAGGCGTGGGAGCAGTTGCTGCTGTATGCAAGGCAGGACGGCTCCCCATCATCCTCTCAGTTTTTATTTCCTTAGCTCTCCCGATGATGCAGTTTGAAGCACAGAAGTGTTCTGTGTGGAATGTGTTTCGGGATGAAGATTAATACCTCAGAGCCTGACAGCATAAACACTGAGAAGCCTGTTTGGCTTCTTCCAGTGCCAGCTCCCTGGATGGATGCAGAAAGCCCCTTCGCCGCCCGTGGAGGCTCTTTGGTTCCCTCTGATGAGTTGGAGCTGTTCTGGCCCAAAGCAGATGGAGTCAGTTATTTACACCACGTTCTCCTGGGGTGCACTCTTGACCCACTGCTCGCTGGTCTCGATAGACATACGCACTGGTGCCGACTGATTGTTTCGGTATGACACAGAGAACATTAGTGGAGCAGAGCCAGGCAGAGGCCCTCAGAGAACAAGAAAATGATGGGGACGTAGTGCTGGGAGAAGCCTCGCCGGTCCCACGCCGAGCGGCCGTGCCTTGCGTTCAGGTGGCAGGAAGGGAAGAAAAACCTCTTGCAGGCTGAGCTGGGTGGTGGGCGGTGGTGGGGTGATCAGGGGATGCCACTCTTGATGGGATGTCACTAAGGGCTGGGCATTGAGCGTGATGTGGAAAGCAGGGGAAAAGGGTGGCATCTTTGAGATATGTTGGTCTGGGAAACTCCACAGGAGATGGTTTCAGGGGTCAAAGACAACTCAGCGTGTCCAGTCTCTGCCTGGTGCTCTGAGGAGCAAGGCAGAAGGACAGGCTGCGGACATTTCTGCTCCAACTCGCTAGCGACCTTTTGACTGTATTCATTTGGGGAACCCATCTCTCCCTTACCTTTACCTCTCCTGCCCTGTAACCCTTGAGTCAAAGTTTGGGGTCTCTTGAAATGTGCCCAGACCTGAGAAAAGAGGTGCCAGGAGACTCAAAATGACTACCGTCTCCTGCAGCCGCGTAGCCCAGAGCAAACACGATCGTACCTGCGAGACAGCTGAGCACAGCAGGCAGCTGCTGTCCTGGCTGCTGCAAGAGGAGGGGCGAAGGAATTTCGGAGATAGCATGTGGGGAAGGGTGTTAAAGAGTTGCAAGGACTTCAGCACTTGATGCGTATGTTTCCTTGATACAAAGCCAGAAGAAACTTATATGCTCCCACTCCATTTTAACCCTTCTTCCCACTTTTTGCCTCCACCGAAGGAAAGCTTCAAGCTCAGAAGGAGCAAAGAAAGATTAAGTAGAAGGAGTTACATTTTCCTGGCTGCTATCAAAATCTCTTTTCCAACTTTTCTCCTTTTTTTTTCTCTTCTCACTGACATACCTTTGACGTTTTATGAGCTGAACTGTATTTCATTGCGCGAGGCACTGGCAGACAATCTGAGAGCCTTTTATTCCGAGGTGCTTTTCAGCTTCCAGCCTATGATCTACATCGCCTGAAGCCAGAGCCAGGCTGCAGCCATGAGCCTGGCTGACATTTTACAGGGAAAGGAGAGTGAGGCACCAGCTTATTAAAGTGTTTGAAGACCCAAGTGTTGCATATTAAGATACACCAAGTTTGAACTCTGCGCAGTGTGCGCACTTGGCTGGGATGCTTGCCTGGGGTAATTTTTGCAAAGTCTACAACGCTGGATGGGCTGACGCAGCAGCTTCACCAGTGAGTTTCATCAGCTGCAAGTGGACTCAAGAGCAACAGGAGATCAGCAGAAGGTCCTGAGGTCAGCAGTTAACCTGTGGACCTCCTTGTCAGATGAGATGGTGGATGCAAAACACGACTATGGGCTTCAATGGAGGAGTCCTTGGAAGGGAGATCCGCTGGAGATTACTACCTAGACATACTTCAGCCAAGAAATGCCCTATGCGGAAAATGGTTAGAAGTTGGGAGAGTACTCAAGGTAGTCCTTGGAAGGGAGATCCGCTGGAGATTACCACCTAAACATACTTCAGCCAAGAAACGCCCTATGCGGAAAATGGTTAGAAGCTGGGAGAGTACTCAAGGGTAGTATCAAATGTGTTCATTCTGTTTGCGTGTCCTTTGAAAATACTGGGTTATATAGTCCCTTGCCATAAACCAGAATGTCCGCCCTGTTTCTTCCTGAATTAAGTGGTGAAGCTATTTTACTATGAGAAACCAAGGAGAACTGGGAGCTTCCCATAGTTGAATTATATGTATTTTGCTTTGAAATGTATTTGTGGTGCAGCAGTGTCTCAGTACCCCAGTGGAAGTTGATATTGCTCCAGTCTCACAAGGATAAGCCAGATCCTTCTTCACTCCTAAGAGACAAGTGTTAAGAGGAGAAATAGAGGCCAGAAACCTACTGAGAAGGCAAGTGGCAGAACCGGTAATTGAATCCAGCTCCCTTGGAGTGGTTTACTCAGTCCTTGGAGGCAGTGAACTGCTTATAGTAAATCAGGCAGAGGGCCTGATTCAGTGGAAAGTCCCTGACTGGCCTCAGTGGGTTTTGAATCACATCTAAAGGAGGAATAAACCCTAGGGCTGCCTTGTCCTAGGGCTGGAGTGGGGCTCCCCTTCGGTTTGTGGGATCTGCAGGTGATGCGGCCTACAAAAGAGACGGAGGGACCATTACAGCTGAGTTTCTGCAGGTTTCATCAGTGCACTCTGACCACAGGTGTCAATCTGACCTGATGCCAAGCAGGTTTAACAATGAAATGTTGAGCCTCATTTATTTTCAACATTCAGGAAGAGAAGAGCCAGTTTCTGCTGCTACCATCTATCTGAAGCAATCTGTGTTATGAAGAGCACAGTCTGGGACACGTCAGGGTGCAGCGTGAACCCACAGGATGGGCTCTGAGCCACCCCAGCTTGGTGTAAATCAGCAGTGCCCAGTCTGACATTAAAGCAGTTGCAGTACCATGGTCTGAACAATCCCAACTTCCCGCTAAAACCATCCAGAGGAAGATTTGGGCTCAAATCCCACTCAGAAGAGGAGAGTGAGATGACGCCCAGACATGTGGAACTTTTGGGGACAGCAGCAGCTTGGGAAGGACTTCTCCTTCCCAAAAGGAGAAAAGCACAAAGAAAGGCACAAAGGCTGGTGGGTATCTGTTGGAGAAGGAATCAGGCAACCCAGAGGGTTTGGATGAGCAAACCAGCATCTAAATGAAATCCTGTTTGGGTTTAACCCTAGATGAAACTCAGGATGGGAGAGGCAATAGTTGTCACTTGTGGAGCTTGTGTTGTTTGTGTGTGGCCTTTCTCCTATGCCAGAGAGCTTTATCAACACTTACCTTCCAATGCCTGGACACGCTCTCATGTCAAAACACTGCGCTCAAAGTTCGGTGCATGCTTTGAAGAGCTCAACAGGAGAAGATAACTCCCGTTGGTACAAGCTACCTAAGGAGGGCACGAATGTGCCACTCATCGGCCTCTTAAAGGTTAGCCCGATGCTTTCTGGAAACATACCTGGATGACCTGGATGACATACCTGGGTGAAAATCATGAGCCTACGTCATGCTGAAGGCCAACTAGGGCCTCCTAATGTCCACATCTGATTTCAGAAGTGATGAATCCAGATTTTATGACATCTGATTTCTTTACTCAAACAATACCTTTTACTATGATGCCCACAGAGAAAAAAAACCCCGTAGTTGTGTCATACATGGACAGTGCATTAATGATTTTGGATATGCAATAAAATACAATAGCAATAATGATTGACTGCAATGAAGAGACACATCGCCTATTTTAGATCCTTTTTAATTGCACGTCGGGTGTCAGAACAGCGCTTCCAACATTTGTCTTGGGTGAGAAAAAATATGCTTTAGCTATAAATCTCCTTTTAATCACTATCATTTCTGAATGTTAACGTTCTTGCCTTCTACAAGCTTGCTTCAGGTTAACAAATTTGAGATAAATCCTCTGCCAGTGTAAACCGATCCCTCCCTTTTCATGTCTGTGGTGTAAGGCGATTTTACATCTATTTCCCCCAACTTTCCCCAATGCGAAACCACAGGTCAAGGTCTCTCTGGTTCCATCTGAAAGTATGGAAATTTCACCTCCAAAGTGTGGTTTCAGCAGAAAGTAAAGAAAGTTATCGCAGGTTGTGGAAGATACCAGGCAGATGCCTAATTCTCTAGGTCACATTGTGGCTGCATCTGAGCTTGACCATTAACTCCAAGAACCGATGCTGTAGAGGTTTTCCAGTCTGAGGACTCACCCCAGCTCTGTTTCCTTCTTGCTTGAAGATGCAGTGAGGCTCTTCCCACAGCCTGGATTTTTGTGCAGAAGCAGTGGTTGGTTGTTTTTTTCCACTGAACACCTAATCCCATGGCTAAACCCCGCGTTACTTGCTTCTCTCTAGAGAACAGACAGAGTACTTGGGGCCTGGCTCTCTGTCCCATGGTGCTGTGGTTGGATATGGCCAATTTTCTTTGAAGCTCTCTGATCTCAGTGGACACCTTGATAAGAAGATTCTGTATAGTTGGGGTGGGTGCTGGAGGACAACTGTGCTCAGCTCTTCTCTTTCCTTTTCCTCTTGTAAAATAAAGCTAACCCTTATACCAAGGTGCTTTCCCAGGCCTGAGATATTTAGGTACAAATGACTCCCTGCTGCTCCAGCTTTCACATATAAAAGAAAATCAGAGCCTCCACCTGGGAATAAGACCACCTTGGAAATGGCTTGGCATGCATTTTAGGGCCAAATTCTCCCCGGGTCATAGGCTTCTTCAGTTAAGGAGATGCTGGAACATGCACTTCTGTAGCAGATAGTGAAGCCAAGCTCTTAGCTCAGATGCATAATTCACCAGCCAGATCTGGGTCATAAAAAATACCCTAACATAAAGAAATCTGGGCAAAAGTAGGCCAGAAGCTAAAGAAGAGCAAAACTGCTGTTGATGGGAAAGCAGCTGCCCAGTTTCCCTGGGTATGTACGTTGCAATCCAGGGGTGGGATTATTTTTTTTTTTAACAGCAGTGGTGCAGCGAACGGGAAGGAGAGCAGCAAAGCCAAATGTGATGCTGCATTAGGCAGCTGAGCACACCACACCACAAACACGGTGCAGCCTGTTACTGCAGGGCTTAGATCATTTCAGCATCTGGGGAAAGGCTGAGGACAGTCAAAAAACGAGCCGGAGAGCAAAGGACCAGAAGGGAAAATAACTGCTAACGGAAAGGTGTGGCTGCCTGGGAAAGAGATCTTATGAGTTATTGCAGGAAAGCACCTAAAGCTGTGAGCTGTGATGTGCAGGTGCAGCATTAAAAGGAGGAGGTTGCAGGGCTGGTCTGTTCCCATAAATCACAGAAGGGAGGGCATGGGGATTAGATCTGGGACTGCACAGTGCAAACCCAGAGTGAAATCTTTCTATCCATGACTGGCCAGCAGATAGATAAAATGGAGCAATACACAAGCACAGGGTTTGAAAGCATCTGGCAGGAGAGAGAAAATGTGTTTTTTCTAATAAAGTCTCACAGAGGCAGGCTGGACTCGGTACAACTCTTTTAAAGCTATAATTCTAGAAAGGATTGAAGATATTAATGATCATCTTTAAAATGCTTTGAGAGCCTGTGATGGAAAGGACCAAATCAACAGCTACATGAGTTATTCTAGTTGGATGCTGAGATCTGAGCTGTCCAGATCGTTTTCACAGCTGTGAGTCTTTTGTATGTGCACATGCGTGCGCTCTTGTGCAGGGGTGTATACACACGCCCAGAGCCCATCATGCGTCCCTGGAAGCAAGGAGCTGTTTAAGAAGACCAGCTAAGACAATCGGATCCGCAGCTCTGGATCAGGCCACAGACACTGTTGCCTGCAGACTTCTTTCTGCAAATAGTACATAGAGAACATCTAGACCAGCAATTAGAAACAAGGAAATACTGAAATACTCCCCCAGTCTTGCAGCAGTTGCTTGGTTTGCCGGTCTGTTGTCTTTAACAACCACCATCGCACTGACCCACCAGGAACTTGATTCACAGAATCACAGAATTGTGGGGGCTGGCAGGGACCCCTGGAGACCATCTAGTCATGTGTGTGTGTGTCCCCCCCCCGCTAGAGCAGTGTCACCCCGAGCAGGTGCACAGGACGCGTCCAGGCGGGTTTGAGTATCCCCAGAGCAGGAGACCCCACACCTCTCTGGGCAGCCTGTGCCAGGGCTCCGTCACCCTCACAGCAAAGACGTTTTTCCTCGTGTTCAGAGGGAACTTCCCGTGTTCCAGCTTGTGCCCGTTGCCCCTTGTCCTGTCGCGGGGCACCGCTGAGAAGAGTCTGGCCCTGTCCTCTTGACACCCGCCCTTGAGATATTGATAAGCATTGATGAGGTCCCCTCTAGGTCTTCTCTTCTCCAGGCTGACCAGCCCCAGCTCCCCCAGCCTTTCCCCACAGCAGAAACAATTCATCAGCCCAGCTCCCGTCATCTCCAAGGAACTCTTGCTACGGGTTCCCCACCACTCTTCTTAGGTGCATCACTACAAAGGTAGAACAACGGAAGGGCAAAATACAACCTGACCAGAGTAGTTGCTTTGCAGCTGTGAGAACGGTGGGACAAATATCACAACCTTAAAAGCCTTAAGGTGGACATTTCCATTTTCTGTCAATCCCGGGGTATGTCAGAGCAATTTGCAGCAACTCAGAAAACCCTATTAAATTCAGAACCTAATATGCAGAATACTTATTTCTACAGAACTGGGAAGAGCTTTCATAGAAGGCAACAAAATTGGCTGGAGGGATGAATGTGAAGGTTAAATCACAGAACAGTGGTCCCCAAACTCAGGCTTACAAGGCCTGGTCTGTGGAATTGCATTGAAGAATTATTTCAGTTCAGAGTTTGGTGGCTCATGCTACCCAACAGCCCGTAAGAAATGTTTTGGCCCAAGTACCCAAGAAGTTTGAGAACCATCTTGTTGAAGAGCTGCAGCTCCGAGGACTCGTTGTGCCATGGACCAACATCACAGACAAAGCAGCAGGCTACTTAGCCTGGAGTCTGTCCTGGTCCTGACAGATTTGGCAGCACAGCGATGAGGAGGTGGTGGGTACGGCCCAGAGGATGGTGAGGGACATGATAGCAGAGAGAAAAGGGAGGAATGGAAAGAAATTCTCACAGAGGGAGAGAGACAGAAGGCGGCAGCAGCTGTGAAGGGTATTTGCAGAAGGCTGGGAATCCCTGTAAGAGATTGTGTGAAAATGATTGTGTTGGGGCACTGTGATACTTTGAGGAGATAAAATAAGGGTGAAAATCAGGGATAGCTTTTCCTTATATTTCAGAATAAGAGAAAAAACAGCTCAGTCATTAGGTGAGCTTTGCGAGTGAATCTTCCTCCCTCCCTTGGCAGTCAGGCCACACAGACCAACCAACGAAACCATGCCCACAATGTTGTCCATAACTTGCAGCTACTCCTGGCAGCTCTGCAGTCTGTCCCAGCAAGGAGACCATTTTGCCAGTGATGACTTGAACCTCTCCCTCAAAATGCTGATCTCTTCTCCCTCGTCTCCAGTGATAGGATGTGTGGGAATGGTTCAAAGCTGTGCCAGGGGAGGTTTAGACTGGATGTTAGGAAGTATTTCTTTACCGAGAGGGTGGTCAAACTCTGGAACAGTCTTCCTGGAGAGGTGGTTGGTGCCCAAAGCCTGTCAATATTTAAGAGGCATTTGCACAATGCCCTTATATTTTTGATCAGCCCTGAATTGGTCAGGCAGTTGGACTAGATGATCATTATAGTTCCCTTCCAACTGAAACTCTTCTCTTCTCTTCTCTTCTCTTCTCTTCTCTTCTCTTCTCTTCTCTTCTCTTCTCTTCTCTTCTCTTCTCTTCTCTTCTCTTCTCTTCTCTTCTCTTCTCTTCTCTTCTCTTCTCTTCTCTTCTCTTCTCTTCTCTTCTCTTCTCTTCTCTTCTCTTCTCTTCTCTTCTCTTCTCTTCTCTTCTCTTCTCTTCTCTTCTCTTCTCTTCTCTTCTCTTCTCTTCTCTTCTCTTCTCTTCTCTTCTCTTCTCTTCTCTTCTCTTCTCTTCTCTTCTCTTCTCTTCTCTTCTCTTCTCTTCTCTTCTCTTCTCTTCTCTTCCCTTCCCTTCCCTTCCCTTCCCTTCTCTTCTCTTCTCTTCTCTTCTCTTCTCTTCTCTTCTCTTCTCTTCTCTGTAAGCTTTTCTCTCGCTCCACTGAAATGATGGTCACATCCACTGGTAGAGCCACCTCAGCAGCTCTCATTCTAGCAGAGCAGGTCTTGTGCGCCCATCCCCATGGACACATCTCTGTGTGAAAAATGGTGAGGATGCAACAACTGGTGAGAGGCAGATGGGTGCTTTACAGTGGCAACTAAAAGCTTTGCAGCACCTTGGTCTTCATGGAAGTGCAAGGAGATGTGAAGGGTCTCTTTGCCTCCCACACACGGAGCCCTGTGGACTGCCATGGGTTGAGGGACCTCTTTCATGCTGAAGTTGGACCTCTCCCCTCGTCTCCCACACAACCTCTCCTCCCTTTCGCTCCCCTCTGTCTCCCTTTTGACTGTGCTCTTTGTTTGCTGTGCTTGCTCACGATGTTGAAGGCTCTTTCATGCAACACTCCCCCACACAACATTCATCAAGCCTCTTCCTGCTCTCTTTCAAAGCTCTCCCAAATGGTAAGAAATCTCACTAGCCCAAGGAAGAGGTCCAACTATAATAATGACATGTCACTCTCCGTTTGTTAGACAGCTCCTGGATGTATTGTCTTGCTCTGGGAAGCTCTCTTACTTCCTCCTAATCTGCTCTTTTCTCTCTGCTGTTATACTATACCATGAATATATGTTTATGATGCCAATCCCTGAGTTGCTACATGATTTTGGCTGGATTGGTCAATCCGAAGTGTGTAGATGTTGGGCCATAGGCCAAAGTATTCAGAAATGACAGCTGAGTTGGTGTGCCTCACTTTTGGGGCATATGGTGCCTGATTTTCAGAGGTGTTGGAGACAGTTGACAGGGGCTCCCTATGCTTCGCTTTACTAAATAATGCATCTTCTGCGATAGCTCATTTCAGTACATATTTGGCATTGTTTTCTTTGTGTTGTTTAGGTCATGGGAAGTGGCATTAACACTAGTGGCAGACTTCTGCATGGCTCAGGGCTCATTCAATAGGTGACTTCAACCGGAAGACAAATCACAAAACAACTTCAGCTAGACCCCAACAAGATCCCAGAGAGGTGGGTGTTCATCTCCCCAGCTGAGAAGTCTGAGAAGTGGATGTTTGGACCATGCTTAGGCCATTCCCTAGTCAATGAAAATAGACACCTAAGAAAAATATGATTCATCCCATCCTAAAAGAGAATTATGTAAGGTAGATCAGACCATCTTCTACTTCTCTCCCCAGCTTATCTGCCCCAGTGTTGCTTGTTTGAACCTGGATCAGTCTCCAACACTGATTCGCTGCACAAAATACCGATGCTGGTCCAAGGAGGGAGTGGAGGGTGGGAGCTGACAGCCAGGGTTGGAAAAGAGTTAGACATTTTTCATGGTAGAGTTGGCTTCAGACAACGTAACATATTAGTGGAACTGTAGCGTTAATCTCTTCCCCAAATCCCAGTGCATTTCACATTTCCTGCAGGAGCCCATTTTTGGTTATTTCTGGGGTTTTGGCACACAGGGGTTTTGTCAAGAAGTGAGATTATTAGGCAGGAAAGGCCAGGCAATGAATTCAGAACTAGATTCAATTTGCCTTAAAATTCAAGACTGTTCAGATGTGGAGGTTTTGGTCAGACATTCATTTAATAATAGTAATGGAACCCCATTAATCTGATTAAATTGTTTGTAACAGTAACTTTCTTGCTTTGCTGATTTTATTTTAGGCACCTTGTGAAATAAGAGTGTGGGAAATCTGGCTTTCATGGGTTTTAAAGAAAAAAAAAAAGAACAAAAACCATCAGCAGAGTAAGCAGCAGAAAAGGAGAAGCACTGTTTAAGCTAGAAGAGACCTTGGTACAAGCACAGATGGCCATAACCTGTTGACAAATGAAGTGAGATTAGAAAGTAGAATATTTCTCATGTTCAGAAGTGGGAGGATCCAGAACAACTTTCCAAAGAAATAAGTGCTGTGTGAGAAATGAATATGTTTTCAGATGGAGCTGATCATTTTCTGAATGGATTTAAATAATATGATTATGTATGATAGCAGGGAACTGGACTCTTTAACCTAAGAGGTTCCATCTCATCCTATGCCTCATGGACTGGTGTCAATGATTCATTTGTGATTACCAATACTCCACAAACACTTCAGGGCAGGATATGGAGAATTTCATATCCTGTCAGAACAAAAAAAGACACTTGTTTTCAAAGCAAGTCTGCATCCATGCTATATTTTCTGTTGCTCTTTCTTCTTATTAGTCTTGAAACTAGGTCTTTTATGGCACAAAAAGATCAAATGGTTCCTTTGGGATTTTGTCTGCTATTGTTAATTCTCTTTCTGAAGTCATAATCCATTGTGCCATTGCAGGTGGTTGCTATCAAAATAATGATGATGTCCACAAAAACAGTGTTAGGGGTGTAGCATCAAGAGCACAGGGGTTCTTGCAGGGTCTGAGATCTTGTTTTCAGTCACCTTTGATTAACAGAGACTGAAGAGAAAGACTAATTGAGACACAGATCCATTTGCTCCAGAAATATTTGTGCATTAAATGAAGATTTTAGAAAGGTATATTTTGGTTTCTCCTTAAGTTCAGTTCAAGTCAACGATGCTGTGAATCTGTCCAGTTCATCCCTTCTTCACTCGGTAATAAGGTAATTTACATCTCAGCCTCAGCGAGACCTACCGACAGCGAACCACGCACTGAATGAACCATCGCTGATGGAGCCGACGGCACCACTGTCATCGTGGGCAGTCGTGCACCCACTGTTTCAAGCCCAAAGAAGCCCAAGTCCAGATAAACCCTCAGCTGAACCCACATTACCTCTGTTTCACCATCCAGCTTCAGAAACAGTTGCACTGGCAGCTTGTGGTGGGTTGGCCCTGGCTGGAGGGCAGGTGCCCCCCAAAGCTGCTCTGTCCCTCCCCTCCTCAGCGGGACCGGGGAGAGGAAATACGACAGGCTCGTGGGTCGGGATAAGGACAGTTACCCTCACGGGCAAAACAGACTCGAACTGGGGAAAAATTTAATTTATTGCCAATCAAA
>KL273595.1:53532-65974 GCA_000699545.1 Podiceps cristatus | reverse complement strand
GGGTGTCTTGCGGGCAGGGAAGGAGCTCGGCTCGCTTTTAGCTGTTCCTCCCGCCGGGCTCTGGGCAGCGGGCCCTGGGCTCCGGCCCCCGGCGCCGCAGGGGATGAAGCCCGGCTCTGTCAGCTTTTCCGTCCGGGGTACCCGGTACAGCATGAGCGTCCTGCCAGAGATACAGCGACTTTCTCCTTCCAAGGGTGCCCTGCGTAGGTCACGGTTCTTCCACCGATTCAGAGGGTTCCTTTTATTTTTTCAGGACTTCCCTGTAAGCTATCACTTTACATTTTGGCTGGGTTTTGAGGTACTAATTAAAGCCAAATTCCCTTTTTGAAACTGAAACTCTTCAACACTCGTGCAAACATACCGGAAGTGTTATAAAAGTGGCTGTAAAGTATAGAAACATGTGGGTTTCGACCAGGATAGCTGTACGAGGAGCTGGGTTGCCTTGTAAACTGGAGTCCACTCAAACGAAATGTGCTTTAATGGATGTTGATAACGTGGTTTGCTAGGGGAAGGATGGGGGCTGCTCCATTATGGAAAGCAGTGGCCAGGCAAGCTAAACGTAAGGTGTTGTTACTGATGAGGTGTCAGGAATGGCTATTACATTTGTTTGTATACAGATAAAAGAAATTGGTGAGATAATAATCCCTTTGTGAGGAGGTAGTACCTGTTACCTAAGGGCCCTTCTGGTGTAGTAAAGAAGCAGCAGCAGTTGGAAGTTGAAGCCAGACAAACCAAAGCTGCAAATACTTTGGATCTGTAAGGTTTTGGTTTTATGCAGTTAGCTGATCTCAGCCTTCCTGTTGGCATTTCTTCTAGGGAACTGTTCTCACCATCTCAGAAATACCAGCTCCTTGTATATCATGCGGACTCTCTCTTCCACGATAAAGAATATAGAAATGCTGTAAGTAAGTATACAATGGCCTTGCAGCAGAAAAAAGCATTAAGTAAAACTTCAAAAGTAAGACCTTCTACTGGGAATGCTGCATCAACTCCGCAAAGCCAGGTATTTAAAAACTGAATAATGTGCTGCATAAAATGATCACGTGCCTCCTTACAATTAATGTTGCTGACTCAATATTCTAGCCTTAGATTGTGGATTTATCATATCAAGTAATCCTGACATTTAAGGCTGATCCTTTTTGAAAACATCAGTGTGGTATTTCCTGATGCAAAACACAACATAGTCTCAATCATGAGATTTTTTTTGTATGTGTAGTTTATACTTTTTATTTACAGACATTATGAGCTAGTAGTAGGTTGTTAACTTTCTTGCACTAGATTTTTTTCAACATAGTGTAAGTATTTAATGAGGAAACCTTATTCAGATTTTTTACTTGACTAAAACTGCATTGTACTTTAAAGTTTGTTTTTTCTTTCAGTGTTTACCATCTGAAATTGAAGTGAAATATAAAATGGCTGAATGTTACACAATGCTGAAGCAAGATAAAGATGCCATTGCTATTCTTGATGGGATTCCTTCAAGACAGAGGACCCCAAAGGTTAGTTCTGGCAGATGTTTGTCACAAGTCCTTGGTCTGCGTATTTTAAATCTGTAGGCCGCTATCTGGTCAAAAAAGAACGCAGCCTATAGGGATGATGGCATTGTGTCTTACTATTTGCTTTTGTATTAGTTAAATATTATTTGGAAACACTTCCTGTTGTTTAAATTAGCTTAGTTTATTTGGCCTCTTTTCTTTAAAATCAGGCAAATTTTGTATTCCCTCTGCTAGAAAGCATTCAAAAAAAAGTGAAGAGAGTTAAATGCTTATGTGCATCTTTATTAATTTGTGTGAATGACCTGGTTAACTCTTTAGTACTGCACACGAAGGGTACAGAATTTTGTTTGTGTACAAGGATGAAGAAATACTATTTTTTTTAATATTCTGAAAGTTTGTAAAGTATTTGTATATCCAGACATAAGGCTTGGAATCTGCATCATTCGTTCGATAGTTCTTTGTATGTGATCACAAATAGGCAAAGAATAATGGCTGGTCTCAACAAAAACATCTACCCTGAGGAAAATGTATGTGATTGCAAACAGCTGTGTTACTGCAAGTCAGTAAGCGATTGCCAGGTACCTGACAATAATTTTCTGCAGTTCTGAGTCAAACATGTGAGAACCAAAGCAACTGTTTAAATTAATGTACTGTGCCTGGCTATAACCACAGAGCAGAGTCCTAGTCTCTGTGGAGGAGCTACGTATCACTGGACAGGAAAGGCACGGTCACCAGCTGGAGCTGAAGGAGAGACCTGTAGCCTAGTTGTCTCACAAGGGTGACTGTTCCGTGGTGTTTTCACTATTAGCCAGTCACCATAACTTGTTAAACTGAGATTGCTTGATCTGAGCAACTGTTTTAATACGTTCTTGAACCCAGAATGTGTATGCAATGGCACTTCATGTCCCATTGTATAGTTTGAGCAACGTAAGATCCTGGAAAGGGTGAAGGCTTTGGCAAGTGTATGAAATGCTAGTGCTCCATCTTTTAAAATCTTTTCATCCTTTTTAATAACAGTTTAGATAATGTTAAATATTTAGATCCCATTGTTGTCTCCAGTGCCAAATATGTTGAGCCTTTGCTTGCGTGCTGGCTCTGTTATGTCGTAAGGGATTAAAAGATTAACACATCAGCTCAATCGACTGTGTTTCATGTTAGCAGTATTCCGGTATTGTGCTAACGCCGTACATGGCTTAGGCTCTAGTAAGGTCAAAGTGTTCTGTTAAAAGACCAACTTACAGAACAGAAAAAGAAGAAAAGATTGAGAAAAGCAGACTTTTTACCTATATGCACTAGTAAAGTATTGTAGCAGAAACCAGATACTTGTGTTGTGTAAAGCTCAAATCATTTCTGTTCTTTCATCAATCATGGCTTCACTCAGAAGCTAAATGGAAACTCTCTGCCTCCTAAACTAATTCTCTCAAACACTTCTGTTGATATGGAGCTCAACTGAAAGAAGGCTAATGTAATCAATCTACACGTCCTTCTTGGCATCAGATATAAATACTTGTCCATCTTTTAACTTCGTATATGTAAACCACTGAGATTTAAAGATGCACTATGTTCTCGGAAAGAAGAAACTATTTGATTTTATACTCTATGGTAGATAATAGTGATCTCGGAAGAAGAGCAGGTAGTTTTGTCTCCTGCCCAGAACGGGAGGGAGGAAGGTAGGCAGGTATGCTTGAAGACAAGGTTGTGACCTTCCTTAGTGGTCTCATACTTGACTCTACCATATTTCCATTGCTTGCAGATCAATATGATGTTGGCCAATCTCTACAAGAAAGCAGGTCAGGAACGCTCATCTGTTACAAGCTACAAAGAAGTACTGAGACAGTGCCCTTTAGCACTCGATGCCATACTAGGTAGGTGTCTGCACACTGTTAGTATTTCAGTATTAAACAGCATTATAATTTGAATTATGCTTTGGACTAGGTAACTGTCTTTCTTGCATTCGCATGTAATATATAACACCTGCGTCATGCAAATGATGAAAAGCATTGTAACAACTGCTTGCTTATGCTTGTCAAGGAACGGAGTTTCTGGTCTTCAGACAATTCATTTGTATTAAAAGCAGTTTATGGTGGCCAAAATTGATGTATATTCCGTTCTGAATAGGCTTGCTCTCGCTGTCGGTGAAAGGTGCGGAAGTGGCCTCTATGACGATCAACATAATCCAGAGTATTCCTAACCTGGATTGGCTTTCAGTGTGGATCAAGGCGTACGCTTTTGTGCATACTGGAGATAACACAAGAGCAATCAACACCATTTGGTAAGAGTTCCAAGACCATGATGTAATCAAGTAATATAATAATATTTATATGTGTTTGCATTGAAAGTGGCCTTATATAAATAACAGGCTTTTTTTTTTTTTTTTTCTCTTGAAGCTCTTTAGAGAAAAAGTCATTGCTGAGGGATAATGTAGACTTACTGGGGAGCTTAGCAGACCTGTATTTCAGAGCTGGAGATAATAAAAACTCTATTCTAAAATTTGAACAAGCACAGATGCTGGATCCTTACCTAATAAAAGGTGAGTAAATCCTAAAAGAAAGTTTACCGAGTGTAATGAACTGTTGAGTAACATTAGAGTATCAGCTACATGCAATCAAACATGCAGTGGAATATTGTATTTTGGTGTACCTGGCTTTCAGTGCAGAAATTACATTCAGAAGCTCTATGTCGTGAGCAGTTACTGGTAGTTGCACAGTTTAAAGTAGATGTTCGTGGGTTTGTTTTTATTTGTTCTTGTTGTGAATGAACTTTCCATTTCTTGATGATTGATCTTCAAACGTTTCACCTTAGGAATGGACGTATACGGTTATTTATTGGCACGTGAAGGTCGACTAGAGGATGTGGAGAACTTGGGCTGCCGTCTCTTCAATATTTCTGATCAGCATGCGGAACCCTGGGTGGTATCTGGGTAAGCTGGTTTTCTTTCCTTACCTGAGCTCTTGATTTGTTGCATGTGGTGGATTACAGTTGATAGTGGATTAAGCTTTTTTGTTCAGAATGTGCTTTTCCATCCTGTCTATTCTGTTCTTAGTAACTTAAATTAACTATCCATAAATACCTATTTTGGTGGTTTTCTGTTTGTTTAAACCTATTAGAGTTACCACACCTGTGCAGTAACTGATATATTAAATAGCTCTAACAGTCAGTATTTTGAAGCTCACAGAGTTTTTTTTTCCTGAGCATACATTCTTCAAATGGAAGAAGTTCAACAGTTGCTTGTAATATCTTTTTTTTTTTTCTTTTTCTTTTCTGCTTTTCAGCCTCTATAAATGTGCACCACGGGCAGTACACGTTTACAATCCCTCTTGTCTTTCCATAGGTGTCATAGTTTCTACAGTAAACGGTACTCTCGTGCCTTGTATTTAGGAGCCAAAGCTATCCAGCTTAATAGTAACAGTGTTCAAGCTTTTAAGGAGCTGCTCTTAGGAATATGGGCCGAGTGCAGGAAGCAATTATCCACTTTCGTGAAGCAATACGTCTTGCACCTTGCAGGCTGGATTGCTATGAAGGTGAGTGAGGTGAAGCTACTCGCATGTACGCTGCTGGTTTGGGGTGAAAGGTGGTGTCACGATGATGATCAGGCAAGGGAATAGACAGGAGTTCTTTTCTCCTGATGACTTTCTCTAAAGTAAATGATTATTACCCAAAAACCTATAAACCTCTAGTAGAAGCGGTCAGATGACGAATACTAGAGAATGCATGTATTTGTAAGATAGATTTTCAAAAAGGGCACTTTTTTGCTGTTTTGTTTGATCTGGATATAAACAGACTTGGGTGTTTTGAGCAGATCACTTTTGGATGGTGATGTTAACTATGGTTAGTGGCACTGGGAGCTTCGTTTTGTCATATTTATTTAAATCTTGTTGATCTCAAAAGCAGCTTCAAGTAAGTAGTGATTTGTGAAGAGTCCAGGTGAAGTATTAATATGTCAGTTGTGGAATTGGCCAGAAATCTGAGATTAGGTGTACTTAGTCTTAGGGTTTGGGATTTTTTTTGAGTGCCTGCCCATAAATAAAAGTGATGAAGTCAATTATCTGTAGAATGGATATGTTAAAATGTAGGCTTAGGAAAATACACAAAAGAATTCTATGAGAGGTGTTAAACCTTGTACCCATTTGTAATGTGGTGATGCCTTGGTTCCAGGGTCTGTTTTCTTAGGATTTCCTGGTTCTCAAATGTTTTCAGTGGTACTTGTCTGTCTTCTATGTAATTATTAGTGAAGTAAAACCAAACTGATTGTGCTGTAATATTCAACAGTCAAATTTGGTTTTGTTTTATATTTTTCATTTATTCGAAATGGAGAGTGCTAATCTGGTTCTCATGGCTGCTCCAATTCTATTTCTTGTGCTTTGTGGTGGGCACAGTGCCGTAGATTTCCTCCTGAAGTGAAAAGCATGCATTTAGAAGTAGAGTAATGGAGTTTTAGATTTGCTTGAATAGTTTTGCTTCTCCTGCAACTAAGTAAGAAACATAAAAGCTGTCACAACTTAATCTTTTGTCAGATGTTGGTCCTGGGAGATGGTCATCCATCTCTTACCTTTGTCTAAAGTTCCATGTAGGACTGTGTGCCGTTTTAATATTCGTGTCCGAGTTTCCCTATCTGCAAGTTCCTTTGATATGTTTGTACTTTAAAAAATGTTGGGTATAAAGCCACTTGCTCAATTGCAGTTTGTGTTTGCTTATTGGAGTGTCATTTGTTTGGAGTCCGAGTGCTACTAAGTGCAAATAATTGAGGAGGGGTGAGTGTCTGGAGTGCTGACTGAAGAACTGAAATGTTTTCCTTTTTATATCATCAGGTCTGATCGAATGTTACCTAGCATCCAACAGCATCCGTGAAGCCATGGTTATGGCAAACAATGTGTATAAAACTCTGGGAGCAAATGCACAGACACTCACTCTGTTAGCAACAGTCTGTCTCGAAGACCCAGTCACGCAGGAAAAAGCAAAAACATTATTGGACAAAGCGCTAACTCAAAGACCTGACTACATTAAAGCTGTGGTAAAGAAAGCAGAACTTCTTAGTAAGTTCCTTTTTTTTTTCCCCATGTCAGTCTATTTAAAGCACACTGTTCTACATGGAAGAGTGTTGTGGAGAATGTAACAGTGATGTGACAGCCCAGGGATTTATCAGTTCTGTCCTGAAGGAAAAATCACGGGAATTCATTGCATCTGGCAACTGATATTACACCAGCACTTAAAACAATCGCAAACAAAATGTTTTGACTTCATAGCATATGTAACCATGGCTGTAGCAGTTTATTGCAACAAAAAGCCATTGTTTAATCTTCCAAAAAGTGTATCACTACCATCCCCCGTGCTGACCGTTCTGAAGGAAGAAATAGTCTTGTGTTGTGATGACTCTGACTTTTTATAGATTTATCTAAACTATTATTTAAAACTGTAGTTTTGCATATGAACAGGTAGAGAACAGAAGTATGAAGACGGGATTGCTTTGCTGAGGAACGCGCTGGCTAACCAGAGCGACTGCGTTCTGCACCGAATACTGGGCGACTTTCTTGTAGCTGTCAATGAGTATCAGGAAGCAATGGACCAGTACAGTATTGCCCTAAGGTAAAGCAGAGACTTGGAGATTGCAGTATATTTATAAGAACTAATAATCAACTTGACTGAGTAAAAAGTTGAGCCGCTAATTGTTCAGGGTGTGTACCAGAGGTAGCTTGATGTTGTTCTCCCTTAAAATAAACAAAACCATACAAATGGCGTCCTGTTAATGAATTAGTTGGTCGTAAGGCTTTGAACAGAGAAGTGCAAAATTTAGGGACTGCGTTAATGCTCAGTGTGTCACTAGCCCTGCGATTCCTTGACTAATGAGAGGATTAGGGCATGGATTTATTTATAGTTACTAATTATTATCCAGTCAGGCACCTTAAGAACCATTCCTTTAGACTAGAAGGTGCTATATAAAAATGAACTATTAAGTAAATTTAAATAGCGTGATTCAATTTAATATAACCTAAATGTTATTTTAGGGTTTTACCATGTTAAATGTTACCATGTTTTAATTTCAACAAGTTAAATTTACCTTAAATCTAGCACATTGTGTCCACTGTAAACTCACATAGCTTAAATGGGTCAGCTGTTTTTTCCTTGCATATAATATATTTATAGTCATTTAAATTTTAACTGCTTTCATGTTACTTTATAATTAGTATCATCTGGAAGAGCTGACTGAGTTTTCTGGAAGAGTGATGTTTAGATAAGTGCATTTTTGGGGATCAAAAAGATTTAATATTTAGTGTTAAGGTCAGCCTGAAGTGAAATTGCATCATCTGCTAAAATGGGCTTCTTGATGATGTTGAACAGGAAGAGCAGACAACAAGATGAGGGTGGGGTTTTTTTTATGTTTTAGTTGTTTGGTTTTTTGTTTTTGTTTTAACAATAACATCACAAATATAAGAGAATAAATAAGTTTTAGGACAATACTTTTTTTTTTCTTCCTTTCCTCAGTTTGGATCCAAATGATCAGAAGTCACTAGAAGGAATGCAGAAAATGGAAAAAGAGGAAAGTCCAACAGATGCGACGCAGGAAGAAGACGTGGATGATATGGAGGGAAGTGGAGAAGAGGGGGACTTGGAAGGCAGTGACAGTGAAGCAGCTCAGTGGGCAGATCAGGAACAGTGGTTTGGCATGCAGTAATGGCCTCATCCTGCTGCTTGGTTTGGCACTTGAACATACCACTGGGGCCATTCTTTGAAGAACATAAACTATGATTTTTGCAGTAACAAATGACTTTTTTTCTTTTTAATAGACTCTGAAACCATTTAATAGTTCTGTTACATCTCAATGCCATGAAGATCCTTGATGCTTCTTATTTATTAAGTGTAAGGGACTAACCGTATTGGAGGTTATTTGCAACTCTCATTTCAAAAAGTTCCTGCTAAAACTAAAAGCATTAGAATCTGAAGTGTGTGATAAGCCTGTTGTTTATGATGAAAAGGACGTCTAAATTCTGTTCAGGGCTGTGTGCTTGACTGAGTTGTAAATACAGTGGTTTGTACTCCTTTGTGGAAAAGGTCTTACTCTTGGTTGTGTGCTCCTGTGTGGGCTCTCGCTCCCCTTGAAGCCTGGAGCGGTTGCTTGGGTGTGGCTGAAAGCAGCACTTTTCTCTCGCTGTGTTTGTTGAATTTATTTGTCTTCTCACAAGGCATTAGGTGTGCTGTGAAGGAGGAGTGTGGTACGCTATGCAACTTTGACTTGCAGGGCGCTTTTGTAGCTGACTGATTTTTATGTATACAGAGTTGAGCCAGTGTTGGAGAATTACAGTCATTTCCTCAGTCCTTAGTAAACCCTGTAATCACTTAAAGTCTGTACATGAACATTTATTTTTAAATGCAGTTTAGTTTTATTTCAGTATGTTACTAAGAGGTTTTACAGCGGTGACTCAAAGCACTTCACATTCGGTATACAGCACTGACATTTAGAATGCTAAAAAAAGAATTCATCCCTCCTCACTTGCCTTGCTGTAGAAATGTTAAATTATGCAAATACATATATTGTCTTGGGTTTGCCATGTTTATATACTTCAAGCTTTCATCCGGTAATATTTAAATTCCTCCATTTTCCCTTACCTTTTGAAGCAAAGTTGCATTGCTTCACATACAGATTCTCAACATCAGCGTTTCAGCAGTGAGCTGCTTTGTGTAATCTAGAAACTGTTTCAGTTCTGTGGGCTTGGTGCGTGGGAGGCTGAATTACTTCTTGCTCTTATTTTTCTTACAGTTCCGATTTCCTTACTCTTTACTACAACCTGTATTTTTATCTTTATATTGGCAATTCTTTTTGTATTTATTCTGTTACGACAGGTATGCTGGAGCACACAGGCTTTTTGTACAAAGCTAAAAAATAGTTTGAAGTATCAGTTGGAGGAAAAATGGCTATTGGATAGCAATACATGATGTGGAGAACAAGCTTCCCCCTAGCTGTAGGTGTGTAATGCAGGTAAGGGTAAAATATCTCTAGGCAGATTATTTCCATTGTAGTCTATTTTGGAAATACTTCAATATGTCACATCTTGCAAAGGAAGGAGTCTAATAAGCTTATCTGTTAAACAAACAAACAAACCACCCAAACAAAACCAGCTGGGTATCTGTTCTCTCTGGAATTTTATGGGCTTTTGACTTTCCAAAATACCAAAATGAATTATGGTTATTTCAAGACTATTTGGGAAGAACAGAGAAGCATGTGCTGCTGTCTTGGTGATTGAATTGGCATAAGCTGTTTCTGCTCTCTCATTAAGCTAATACACCAAATGGCTGTTTCAGTTAGAGCAAACATACTGTTAATTGCTTTCTGGTGGATGAGAGGCCTGATCCTATTCTTCTTTTATGAAGAATCTGTTTATACCATTGCTGTGTGATGCAGTGAATCAATTTCAGCTCATTCTGTTATGAGAGACACACAAAGAAATATACTTGTACAAGCAAATTCAAAGCATATCTCTCTTTTTTTTTAAAAAAAAAAAAGACAAACAAAACCAAAAAAAACCCAAAACTTGCTTTATTTTCTCCTCACACGCAAGCATTCCTGAGATTGTCTTCTGCATCTGAAAGTCAGGTGGCTTCATTAGCTTTCTAGTTGTGTTCCAAACCTCTGCTGTAGATGAAAGAATGGAGTTCTTAATGTTACTAAACTAAAGGAAGGACACAATTTTGACGGGAGAAGTATAGGAGGTATGTGATATATATTTTGTGAGCTACTCAGCCACTTTATTCTATGATTCCGTTAAATAGGTCATTAATCTCAGATGGAAACTGCTGTCCATACGCATTTCTCTGAAACATTTACATAGGACAGGAAATCAGAGAACCACAGTTTTAGTAGAACCATTCTGTAGTATGTTTGTAGATAATCTGATAATCTTTTCTTTTAGAACAGAGAGGAAACTACTTCAAGATGTGTGCGCTGTAAAGTAAACATCAGTGTGCTTACGTGCGGCTTTAGCAAACAAGGCCAGGTACACTTAAGAACACCTTAAGATGGCTGTCAAAATAGTGTTGTGTCCTTGCTGCTTTGTTTTCCTGAGAACTCGGCTCCTTATTGAAAGTAAAAAGTTCAGTCAGGTCCTGCAAATAATACCTCTGTAAGTACCTCATGGATTTGGGTTACGTAGCTGGTGTATAGTCTTTGCTAAGAGCTGTACAGTGAGTGCGTAAGGAACTTTAAGATGCCATATGTTGTCCAGTGCATTTGAGATTCTATAGATAGATACATTTAGCACTAGCTTCAGAATTCCAGAGGGATTCTTCCTGCCTATTAAATGAGCCTTCATTAGTGCTCTAATTTTAGAATGTAATCTCTTGTTGTTCAGGGATCTTGTACTCTCAAATTCAGTTCCTGGCATTCTAGTTCAGGGAATATAACAATTAGCCCGTAATGAGCAGCTGACCTCATTCCATCCCTTCATCCTGTGCTGTGCACCCTGGAAGAAAAGATCATAAAGCCAAAAACTGAAGTTGAGACTCTGTCAGATACGTGATGTAAGATCCCCGAAGTGAAGCAATTTGCAGGTGAGGCAGGGAGGCCGTTGCCATCCCGTTGGATTGTGCAGCACTGGCTCGCCTGCAAGAGCTCGTCTGTGGGGCTGGGTAGGGATGGAGTGCCCGGGTTTGCTTGACAACCTTGACTTGAAACCACAGATGTCGCTAGTAAGTTTTCATTCTTTCCTCCTTTGCGGTAAGCGATGCAAAGGGACAGAATTTCTTCAAACCTTACGTAGACTTGGGTACGGGCTAAAAGACTGAGTTTACCGGAGTCTAAAAGCAGCCCACATTCATGTTGTGGCTAGGAATTACCTAAATAATGCGTTGTCCATGGCAAGTGATTTGCTCATGCTTTATTCTGTAACATGCTGGTATACTGGCAGTACTTCTGATTTCCAGATCCTGGGAATCTAAGAACTGTGAAGCAGAGATAATGGAAGAAGCTGAGGACTGATGGCCAACATAAATGTTTTTTGTCTAATTGAGGTGCTTTTTCCTTTTCTGTTACTGCCGAGACCTCCCCTCCCCCCTGCTTTCATTAATGGTCTTCCTCATTAGGCCTGTTTTTGTGTAGTGATTCTTCCCTCCTGCTTTTCAGGAGCTCAGTGATGTGGAAACTGATCCATCCAGGGCAGAAGCAGGGAGTATTTCTTACTCAGCAAACCTTACTTCCTCACTTAGGTCTCAGCTGTAGGGGAATCTCAAAGGCTGTGTCTGCCTTTGTAATTTCAAGTTACACAAATATACTGTAACCAAATATCTCTTAAAAAACAGATCGAAATCAGTGCAGTCTGCAGGGGTCTTAAATTTAGTGGCGTCAGGTGGGCTTAAACTTGGTATAAACCCATAATTTCAAACTAAATAGCCTTAGCAGGGCTTAAAGTAGCATATTCTAGATAATGTGTATTCAGTACTGCCCATCGGTAAATTGGTACGACTTTACCTGGTAGCCAGCAAAACTCAGTGCATTGCAGTTGATTTTGCCGTAGTTTCTTCCTCAGGAGGATTTGGTGTGGGCCTAAAGAATGATTCCCCTGCCCGTTACGTTCCGGTACTGCCAGGGTGACAGTTTGAGAAGTAATGTTGTGAATGGATGCCTGATCCTTTCTCAAAAATATTCCCACTCTTCTCCCATCCTCCTTTGCTTTTTTAACTCTGCAAACCTTTTTGCTGCTTTTCTTTTTGGTTTGGTTTTTTTTTTTTTTTTACTATTTTGTTAATCCTTTATCTCTGCTTCATGGCCCTTCACTTGGTTGGTTTAAGTGTGTTGAGGAGGAGAGGGCAAGAACTGTAAAGCTGTTGTTGAATTGCTGGAGCCCTGGACTAAGCCCTGGTGATAATTAACGTGTTTGTGTCCATCGGTAACCGGCGGTGGGA
The DNA here is from genome assembly GCA_000699545.1 of Podiceps cristatus. NCBI lineage: Eukaryota > Metazoa > Chordata > Aves > Podicipediformes > Podicipedidae > Podiceps > Podiceps cristatus. The sequence continues at coordinate 53,588 of KL273595.1, read as the reverse complement.
GGGAAGGGCAGCGGGGCAGGAGGACCGCTGGCCTGGCAAGGGGCAGCACAGGGCTA
>KL273595.1:0-53454 GCA_000699545.1 Podiceps cristatus | reverse complement strand
TTCCTGCTGCGTCCAGAGGACCAGGAGCGGTGGGCCGGTTAAGGTGTCATTTGGAAACTGGCCAAGAGGAGGCAGGGAGATGCCTAGGGCTGCGCGCTGGGGTGGGGGGAAGGAAAAAAAGTTAATTCTGCTGCAAACACAGCTCAGGGAAGAGTAAAATGTTCAGGTGGGGCACTTCAGTGTCACAATTCATGTATTTCGTGAAGCCCTTCAGCTAGCCCGTGTCTATTGCTGTTGATGACAACAACAAAATAGAAAGAATAACCTATGTTTTCGCTAACTCTTGAGCCTCGCGCTTACTTTGTGAACCTTAATGGTTGTGTAATGCTGGGTATGGAATGCGCAGGGGAAGCCTCCGCTGCGGTGGGTCACTGCCGGATGTTTACTCTGCAGAAGCCTCCCTTTCAAACAGCTTCCCCAGGGAGGCCCAGGACTGCGAGGCTGGAGGTCAGATTCCTTTTCCTCCTTTATCCTCCCGTCAGAACACCGCTGCAGGCAAACAGAGCGATGGTTTGGGGGATCTGACAAAAGAGTACAGTTCTCGACTTAGGAATTTTAAAAGGGACTGAATTTTCCACATCTGGCCGTTCACAGTACCCTTTCTCAAAGGACATCTACCCAGCTGCCCGCCGTGCGGCCCGTCCTGCCTGCGCTGTGCTGGACCGGAGCGTGGCGTGGCCGGGAACCCTGACCTTGCTTCCTGAGCGTTTGCCTGAGGACACTTCAGCTATCTTTTTTTTCAGCTGTGTGTTTCAGAGCTCCTTGTCTAGAGGGCAAAGGGGAGAAAAAAATCCCACATCCCAAGACTTGGACTTGATATAAATGTCTTAAATATTCACAGAGAACAAAAAGTCCACTTAACATCGCAGTGGCGGGACGGGCAGGCGGCAGCACACTGCTTGGCTAACGGGGGCTTTGGTGATTTGGAACGTCTTCTGCTTGGGCTCCCTGGGCCGGGAGAGTTCAGCGGTTGGCAGAAATGAGCTACTTAACCGTGGCAAGTTGATCCAAGAACTTGGTTTGATCTGGCAGCACAAAAGGGCCTGTTCGAGCGCCGGAGAGGCGTCGCTTCGCCCCGTGCTTTGCTATAGAGGCTGGGGAGGTGGCCGCGCTTCTGGTCAGATGCCACATCTTTCCCTGAACTGTTTAGCTGTTTAAAATTTCCCTGAATTTTGGTTGTTTCCGCTTTTTTCCTAACAATTCGTGTGTAATACATTGTGTTATTCCTTGGCCTGCAGTATGGTTTGATGAGTTGAAGCTGGTAACTTGGCTTCATCCTCTTGGAGTAGTTTTCCAGGAAACATATGCGTGATGACATCAGCAGAGCAACAACAGCAATCTGGATACGCATCTTCCTCAGACTGGTCTGTGTAAGCTGCCATCCATATGGTTCTTGACATAAATGTTTGTCTGTTGGGAAGCCAGCGAAAAGCTGCGATCCGTGACTGAGGAGCTTTTTTGCCGTGTAAAACTTGATGGGGTCCTGGTTAGCCAGTGATGGGGTGGGAAGGCGGTGTGACCTCAGTTTCTGGTTTTGCTGCCGAGGTCCACAGTGAAGGCGAGATGGGGGCAATATTCACGTGGATTGATTTGTCTGTGTCGATCTGGTAGTGCCACGTGGCCTGGGATGCAGGTATCTGTTTAACACAGGGAAAGTTTGGCGTTACTCTGGAAAAAAGCAGTAATTCTGGTACGAGCCTGAGTTCTCGCTGGCCTGGGTCGCTGCTGGATTCTGGTGTTGCTGCTGGGTGTTACAAGAGGAGGGACGGGGTACGGAGACAGACTTTAGCCTTTCCTCAGCTTGCCAGGATGACTTGATAGGTAAGAAAGGAGGTGGTGGCTCCGGCTAACCTTTTGGTGTCTGCTCTGTGGAGCATAATGTCACGCTGAAACTCGGCCAGTTCGCTAAGGCTGGAGGTCAAGCGTTTGCTCCCCTCATGGAAATATTGGGCTCTAAGGAGCTCTAAGGACCTTCCACCCAGTAATGCTGGAAATACTTGAGTTTTTGCAGAAGGGATTTAACCCTTCCTGTGCTGTGCTTTGGTTTCTGCTTTTGTTCCAGCTGCCTGTATTGCCCGAAAAGGGTGATTCGGAAACAGATGAGTTTCATCTCCTTTTGTGCTGTGATTTACCATCTATGCTATAAATTCAGAGGCTTTACACAGGGAAGGAAGAACATCCGTTATCCGACCTTAAATAGGTGTAGAGATGTTTACGACTTGCTGCAGGGATTCCTTGGGTAGGGCACAGCCGCTGGGTGTGCAGCCCTGGCACGAAGGGCAGCGTTGCCGATCGCAGGCAGGAGTTGGCCGTTCCCCTCCCTGAGGGGAGGCAAGAGCCTGCAGCCCGTGCCTAACCCCAGTCGGGTCCCAGTGCCAACCCAGTGAGGATTGCCTTTCCACTGGGCTGTTAGCGACAGGGAAAAGAGGGGCCGAGTGGCTTGGTGGGACGCTCCCCGCGGGGCTTTTGCCAAGATGGAAGTGTCTTGGTGAAGACTTCAAAGAGCAGTGCCCGCCGTGCAGCTGGTGAGCGGAGCTCTTCATCCCGTTAGGCTCTAAGATCGGAGCGTGGGCAGCTCCGTTTTGTAAAAGGTTGGTTGTTGTTAGTCTTTCCAAATACATCTGTTGGATAAAAGCCCTTCGGGTTTAGGTAGAGACCTTCCTAATGAGCACATGGAACCTGATTAAAGTGAAGGGAAGAGCTAAATGCCGGGCTGGCCCTACCCTCGCAGCTCTGAGTAGACGCAGAAGGTGCCTTCAGGAGGCCGAGCAATTTCCAAGAAGAGAGAAGCGTCCTGCAAGGTCTGTGTACGCCAGGGTCAGCGTCAACTTGAGAAGGGGATTCAGGACTTCAATTTGAAGTGCTTGAATTTCACTTCAACACGTTTATTCACTCCGTCTTTCAACCCGGACTGAAGGAACGAGCGCGTGGTTCCCCGCTGCGGTAGCCAGCCGCTGGCAGCAGTAGCCTTTCTGTGGTTTAGTTACACGTGCTGATGCAAATCTGGTGCTGTGCAGCACTCATCTTCGTTCCTCAGGCTCGTTTTGGCATGTCGCATACAGCTTTTTGCTGTTTTATTGCAGAATGTGGTTGACACAATGCTGGGATGTGGGTAGAAATGTCGGGGGTGCTGTGTGGGGAGGTCCTGTAACTCTGGGAGGCGGAGGACTTGTTAAAGCAGGTTCTGGGTGCTTTGGAAACTTGGAAGCTTTCTGACAGGCCACCTGCGGTTTGTGTGCCTCGGCTGACAGTGGAGACTGAGTCCATGCTATAGCAATTTCCTTCTGGTTTTTTTGTAACCTGGGAGAGGTTTGGGAGCCGTGAGCAGGAGCAGCGTGGGGTTTGGGAAGCAGCTCTCCCGAGTCTGTCCTCTCTGGCTGAGGCTGCAGCTTCCAGCGCCCGACGGCTGGTTTGTGAGCACGGGCGGGGGGCTGCGGCCTGGGCTCTTGTGCTGTCAGTTCACTGAAGGCATAAAGCCCCTTGGTGGGACGGCCCGGGAAGCTGACAGTGCCCACAAAGCAGAGGTTTAGATTTTATAGTGGTACAGGATTTGGTACCCGTAACTTACAGCCAGAGGTGAACTGTGTCCACAGCAAAGCGGCCGCTGCAGAACGGGACTGGAGTTGATGGCTGCAGCAGGGTGAGGTGCGGAGTGTTTGGCAGGAACCCCTGGAAAGCTGAAGAGCTCCACCATGCATCGTTGTTGGGGCGGCAGCCCCGAGTCCGCCCAGCTGTGGACAGTGAGGTGGTTCTAGGAAAGGAAAGGACCCGCGCTGGACGAGTTAAGGGGTGGTGGGAGCTGTCCCACCCACGTTTGCTGCTGCGGGGCAGTCTCGTACCTAAACTGAAGGTCTGTGTTCGTGCTTAAGTCGCGGCGCAGGGCAGAGACAAGAGAAACTGCTTTGAAGTCACGACTTCTGGCTCGGGGGGTGTCCCGCCTTGCTGCGTGCGAGATCAATCGCTGGGTGTTCTGCAGCCACGGTGCGCCAGAGCTGCGTGACGCGGTTAAGAAGACGTGAGCTGTTTGCGGCTTGATTGTTGTTGGCCACTGATGTTATCTTACCTCCGCAGTCGGGCGGCGGCCCTCGCCTGCCTCTGTAGGAAAAATTGACTCTGCCACCTGCATAAATAGCAGGGGGTTGTAGCAGCCTGAGCTGACCGGGTTTTGGGTGTTTGTGCTGGTTTCTGAACTTTATTTTGGTTAATTACGGTACCCTCTCTGCCCCAAAGTGAGGCCGAAGGGGACGCACCAAGCGGTTCTGGGGGGCTGACCGCCCTTCAGTCACCAAGTCTGCAGGGACACGGACAATCCCTTCGGGCCGGGCGCCGTGCGTAGGGCACCTCACACGGCGCGTCCTGAAAGCTCCCTGCCTCTCGGCCGCTTTCCTCGGGCTCCTGAACCTACGCGTGGAAACACGGCCTGAGGGTCCTCTCCTCTGCCATGCCTGAAGAGCCAGACCAGGCAATTTTACCTCTTAACGTTGGGGCTGTTGGCGAACTCCCACGTCTGGCTTGTGCACGTTGTCACTGCCCCGAAAGCGCTGATCCCAGTGGAAGTGTCTGGGTGCTCCCGTCACGCTGCACGCTCCCCGCCGCCCCTCCAGGAGGGGGAAGGGGGTCACCCGGACAGATTTGGTTATAAGAGGACAACGCTTATAGATTCAGTTCCCACCGTCTCCATTTACAAAGGGCAGGGACGCGACCTGATCGGCAAACCAGCCAGAGCCTGCTCAACTGACCCCCCAAGGCTCCTCTGCACTGCCCGTGGTTGAGTTGTTGGGGTGAAGTATTTCAGGAGACCTTGCGGGTGCTCCAAGGCTGCAGACTGAGCAGAACGTGGGTCGCTGGTCTGTCTTCTACAGTCCCGTGGCTTTTTCCTTGCTGAGGCTGTGAAGAAAACCTGCCATCCCCTCCCCCTGCGGCTTTCTCACTTTCGCCCACCCTCTGGGGGATGGATGAGGGTTCTGATTGCACAAATTCACCCCAGTGTGAAAATAGGGCTCTTTTCGGCTCTCCGGAGTTAAGAGTTTGCTGTGGTGTGTCTGTAAGGCCTGAGGCGGTGTCTGTATAAGGCCTGACGACTTGAGCTACCTGCTCTGCAGCTGTCAGCAGGCTCATCCCTGCAGCGCTTTAGAGCCAGGGGTGTGCAGTGAGAGGAGGAGGAGGAGGGGGAAGATGAAGCTTTGTCTCAGCCTCTCTTACCATGTACTCTTGCACTCGAGTACCCAACAACCCCCTGAGCGTCACATTTTCTCCCTGTGGCTGCGCTCCAAAGCGCCGCTTGCAGTTCATTTGGGTGACGGGTTATGAGCTGAGCTTGTAGATCCTCATTTAAAGAAATGCTTAAAAAGAAGTTAAGTGCTTGGTCTCGGTTTGCTCACCAGCGAGGTGCTGTCTGAAGGCGGAGATGCTGAAACCAGCCCCGGAATGTAACTCACGGTGACAGCAGCGTGGACGGGGCGAGAGCCGCGTGCTGAGTGCTGACTTCACCTTGTCACGGATCTTTACGTGTGGTCCCAGTGCTGGTGACGAGGATTTCTGCCAATTGACAAAAGGGGTGGTGGGGCAGCCGGGCAGCAGGAGCTGGTACAGCCTGCGAGGGCGGGGAGCGCTGAGGAACTGGGCTTCAGCGCCTTCTGCTGAGGAAGAAGTGAGCCTCGTTTTCCCTCTCGTTGCTTCCTAAATAAAACCAGCCTCGAGGTTGTGACAAGGGTGGAGGTGCTGAGGGGGCAGTTTCTGCCACCCTGCTGGGAGAAGGGACGTCCCTGCCTCAGCGCAAGGGCCTGCGTGAGGTGCTAAGGAGCCACCTGCCCCGGCTACCGCCCGGCTGGGAAGGGTTGCTGGGGCCGGTGCTGCTGGTGCGCGCTGACACCAGGCTGTAAATGAGACGGGGAGGGGGAAGAGCTGCAGTTGTAGATAAGAGCCGGGTGCTGGACTCGGTCCTGACAGCCTCAGCCCCGAGGTCAGGAGCAGCGCTGGGCTCGCCCAGAACAACACTACCATAGTAGGAAGCAGCCCCGGGCAGCTCAGCCCTACGCAGCCTCCACCACCCGATAGTTCAGCTCAACGCTGGAATTCAACCCCCGTATTTTTAAACCTCACAGTTGTGTTTGAAGGGCCTGACAAGTCACCTCCGTTGGATAATGCTGCTTGCGAGCAGTTACACTTAATTTAAAAGACATTAACTGACGTTGGCTGAAGCTGCCTATTTCGAGAGGCTCCCCCTCCTCTTACTCCAAACAAGACCTGGTTTATGGGCTTTGGAGCAGAGCGTTCCAGGACACTCGGAAAATCCAGCTTTTACCCTTGGAGGGCTTCAGTCTTGCCTAACACTTAACAACGGCACCTGGGCTGCGAGGCCCGGGGGGAGGGAGGAGGCCGCACTCCCAGCTGGCTGCTCTGGGTAGACCAGCAGCTACTTCAGGTTGGGGCAATTTAGAAAATAGAAAAGAACAAAAAGCAAAGATGTAGTTGGGAAAGAAATGTTTATTTTAAGTTTCTTAGAGGGATTTTACAAACAATGGAGCATTTTAAAAAAACTGAGTGATCAAAGTACTTGACAGTGTCCCTTAAACACACACACAAGCCCCCGGAGAGAGGAAATCACACCGGCGAGGAGGTCAATTCTGCCGGAAGAGCAGCTGGCATCTGCATAGTTCTAGGAGGAAAGATTGCAATGGTGTTGGTGCTAAAAGTGTCATCCTGGCATTAATACAAGAGCGCGCTGAAGTAGTTACACATGTACCTGCAGAAAACAAAGTGCATAAACTAACACGCAAAGGATGTATGGGAGAATAAATTTATTTACCTGATACAAATGAAACTAGGTGTGATGCTTCTTACTGTCAGCATGGAAAGAGACAATTGACCTTATTTACAGCTTCTAAAGGTCACACATGCAGCTGTGAGAGCCGGCTACGCCATCTGTTGCTTTTTAGATCGATAAATGCATCACAAGATTTTGTATTGCACCAACATCTGTCTTACTGCCTTAGATTTAAATTAAGTTACATTACAGTGCAAAAGAGGTTGATTTGCACACGATAAAAAATCCAAAGTTAGGAACTGGCGGCTTACGGTTTGACATTCATCTGAAATCTTTTCAATGGATTTTATAAATAGGAGAGCATTGTACATAAGCTGTTAGAGCAGCACGTCTGAATGATCCGATACAGAGAGATTTGGCTACAACCAAAGGCATGCATTATTCTGATATTGTACATTGTATAAACTGACATTTTACATACAGAAACGTGGAAAATTGGCTGACAGCTCCGCGATTCTTGTTCAAGGATAAACAAACTCTTCTCCGTGCAGCACAGAAACCAAACTTCTCTGGAGAGAGTTGCCGATTGGGTAAGCTATATTGCACGTTTGTACATCGGTATAATGGAGTCCTACTGGTACCACACATTTCTTCCACAGAGAACACAATGAGTTTTGTTTTAGGGAAAGCAAAGAATCTTTACACATGATACATGCAGAAGTTTTGGTAGATGTGTTGCTAAAAACACATGCACTCAACAAAACAACCTTACATTTCTGCAAAATTGTTTAGGAAGCGATTACTCCAGTATTGCTGAAAAGGAAAGAAAGAAAAGGCATCAGTCCCGGAAAGGATGAACGCTCCGCATCATCATACAAGCGAGACTCAGATCAACAGTGGCAGAAGGAAGGATGTTAAGTTGGTCACTGCTCTCTGGCGGCGAAGGGACACTCTCAGGTCACCGCGGTCCTGAAGGCCAGAACCTCGGCTCAGCTCCCCGAAGGCAGCGGAGCCCCCCGCAGCAGCAGCGCCCACGCTCCCTCGCAGCGGGGGCGTTTAGAGAGCTCTTGCCTTTCTCTGCCCCACTACCGGCAAAAGGCAAGTTGCGCTTTTTTGTAATTTTTTCTTTCAAGTTCCACATCCACCATTTCAGCTGGAGTTTTTTTAAGAACTTCAAGGGTTTCTCCAATTCTTTCTAATTAAGACATGATCTATTGCAAGTTTGGCCCCAAAGTGACCTAACAATGTCCCTTTTCCAAGTTACGTGGCTTATTTCTGGGAAGCAGTAGGAAAGCTTTGAAGTCGTTGAACTACACAGATTAATGCATAGCAAAGGGTAGAGTACAAGGTAGTAAAGCCACTACTGTACTTTACCCCTAAGTACAGCGTAAGGTTAGCCTTGCCTCTAGGAGGGAACAGTGAACTCTGGGTCCCTAGAACTGGAGGGTGGCTCTTCAAAACACTGCTTCAACACTATGAAATTTAGGCTCTCCTGCTAAGATTTGAAAATGCATATTAATGTAATTAAGGATGTAATTAGCAGAGATTAGGGAAACAGTTAATGGTTAGAAGTGCAAAAAAGTAAACAAGACAGGTGCAAGAGACAGACAACTTGGTATCAGTTTTACCTCCCTTCATCTCAGCAAATTCAACCATCTTTCAGCTGTTTACCACGTCCATTCCGCGCATCAGCTGTGTTCTGGGAACGGACCGAGGACTGCTGTACTGCATTTTATCATCAAACCTCATGTCTTACCACTGGCCTTCTCCAGAACAGCCTCCCTACAAACATAAGCCTCATGGCACTCGGAGAGACTGGCATGGATTTTTCTGCAGCCTCTTTCCTATTTGTTTGCAATAATGCTTTGGGAAACCAAGCAGGAACTATTTTCATTGCCCGGATGCCAGCAAGAAGGAGCAGCTCCCCATGTAGCTCAAACAGTGCTCGCGTCACTCACGTTTGAAAGCGGAGAGGGCCCGAGGCACGACGAAGATAAAAGCCCCTGTCTAAATATTTGACATATGACTGCAGCTGCCTGACTGGTTTCTTTGCTCTGACTTGGGCCAGGCTAGAGCACCCTGCGTTCCGGAGGCGCTGCTGTCGTACAACCCCCACCGGTTTCCCAGGATAAGCTGATACCCCTCCTGGCCTTCCTAGCGTAAGGCAGCATCAATCACAGGACCAACACTTGTCTTAGACACCCCCTCACTAGAAAATAAGTAGTGATATGTGAGGACACTAAGGAATCCAGAAAACGCAGAGATGAAAGAAAAGCTCAGTGAGATGAGAGCGAAGGGGAACAAAAAGTATATTTTCTAAAAATGGGGTGGGAGATAAAGCCTGGGTAGCTGGACATTATTTCTGCTTAAATAAGTGCTTCCATTTATACATTCACAGGGCTAAGGCAGTAAAACAGGAGTTAACTATTTCTGTCCCCAGATGACCTGAGTATGGTGAGGAGGTTGGAGAAGAAATACGTAGGGAACAAAGAAACTGAGAGCTTCACCTCTGAGATGCTGGCACGTCTGCTCTAAACTGAAAAGCCCCCTCTTGGCCTCCCCAAGGAAAGGGCCAAGAGCTCAATGGCAGATCTACACGATTAAGGACAAGCACTTCAGTGAAGGCATTTTCCTGCCGTGCGTTGCCAGCCTTGCACTGTATTTCTATAGTGTCTATAACCGAAAAGCCAAGCCCTCGGCTGCCTTACGCTACTCTAATGCCAGCAGCACTCCAGCAGCCTCCCACAGCCCACTCAACTGGAGAGGGGTTCAGGCCAGATCCACAGCCCTGCCCCTCCGCGATGGGAAGCGGCAGACAGCGACTGCAGCGGGGAGGAAGCTCACCGTAGGTCGTAACGTTTGGCCAGCCTGGACCACACAAGGCTGGGGTTTACCTTGTAGTGGCAACGCTTGGAAAACAGAAGCACAAAAAGCATAGCAGCAGCTGCCACTGACCCCGAGATAAGTGGGTGCTGATCTTGGGGAACCCTATTGCTCCATTTCTACAGGAGACTTCAGACAGCAAGAGTGGGGGGAATGAAAGAAGAAGAGGGTGTATTAAGATTGCCCAGGCTCTTCAGGAGCACCTTACAAAACCTGACTGTTCCTGTAGCCTCAGGAGCCTGCAGGGATGAACACCACTCCATTTACCCACCAGCCATCCAGCTTGCAAAGGCAAACTCCAAGGAACACGAGGCCCTCACGCAAATGCCCCGAGACATCAGATACGAGCGAGATCTCGGATGTCAGCGTGGAAATCCCCGACACAAGATTCATCTTCAACAGACACAGATCTAGCAGAGAAGTTGTTAAGACCGAATTCTGCTAATCCATCCCCTTCAGCTTCTTAGAGACAGGGAGAAAGGGGGTGCAATCACAGGGTTATTTGGCACAAGAGCGGAGACTACAAGACAGAATCATTTGTGGTGACCGCCAGATACACGGCTCAGAAAGCGCCCACCAGCACGGTGCTGCCGAGGTTCACACAGAACCAGCCTTCAATACTCAGGGGCATTTCTGCCCTAGGAGGAGTTTGCCCATTATGGTGGGAGCACACAGAGCTAACTCCTGGTATTTGTTTCCAACAAGTAACATACATATTTTGATCTCAAGGAATCCTAAACCACGTGATTTACTGTCCCTTTCAAGAAGCAGGGACAAGCCTCAGATTGCTCATTTATTATTGTTACTCAATGACCGGTGCTGGCCCTTGGTTTTGTGGTAGTGGTCTGGCAAAGATGGGTTCTTCCACGCTGAAGAGGGCAATGAACGGGATTTAAATGCAGTTCAGCAACACACCTACTGCTTCACCAGGTCCAGCTCCTCTATCCGCATCACTTCAGGATCAACTTAAACAACACAAAATCTATATAAACAGTGAGTCTTCGCAATGCAGTGGAATTTCAGAGAGCGTCTATGTATTTTGAGGTTAGCATCTGTATTTGACAGCTTGAAACCTGGAGAATTATCTGTGCTCCCTGGATTCCAGCTGGCACCAACAGAACAAAGCTTTTCACTATCATTTTCCTCTACAAGGAATCAGAAAGCTCTTTGAATCTGGTTATTAAAGCAGACTGAGGCAGCACAGGATAACACAGCACCTGCTACTCTACAAAGACACCCCAACCCCAGTACGATTTTCAACGACTGCCCTGTTAAGCTGAGACTGTTCTTTTGCCTTTTCAAGTGACCACGGTACATGTTTCCACTCCCTGGAAACAACAAGCCGTTTTTGCGAAGAGGAGTGCCTGCACTTTGCACTACAGATGCCAGAGACCAGGGAAGAGGGCTCAGCTCAGAGGGGCATCCCCTGCTGCAGAGGAGGAAAAAGCCCTGGAATAAACCAGCACCTGACCACAACTACCAGAGTGTTTCAGACACTAAACATTCATGTGAACAGCTGTCGCTGTCTTAAGTTACAGATTTGTCCAATTTTAACTCAAACTTAAGACCAAAAGCTGTAAGATCTTGGGGCACTAAGGCTCCTGGGTGCTATAAAACAAGACCTAAAATACACTAAACCAAAAGCAAGTGCTTTGCCTTTGGAATCAGTGATTTGAGCTTCAGACCACAAAACAAGAGTCTAAAGTGGTGATAATAATGTAGCACAGCAGAGTTTGACAAAACACAGCATGGGAATGAAGGAAATTGCTATTTATTCTTCAACATGTATACAGCATATGCTATTTTACAGCAAGTCACCACTGGCATGGTGAAATGGAAGAGAAATACTCACTTTAGTCGATGAAAGTTGGAAGGCATTGGAGAAAAACACCACAGTTAGGACTGTTAATGACTTACACATTGTTGATACAGGACTGAATTTGAAAACATGCTTTAACATTTACCGTAATAATGAAGGTGGTTAGTGCCACATTAAAATAAAAATAGTTCTATACAATATATTCAATTTGGTCATGTGCTATTTACAGATTTTACAAAAAACACACACGAGCTTGTTACTTCAAGTCAGGCTAACAACAGGCCAGCAGAGTAACTCCAAGTACACAACTGATCATTAGTGCCCTAAGTGTAGGAAATCCGATTTCTAGCTATGCAGTGCAAGTTGTTTTTCCGGGTCTCATTACAAGTTTTGATCGGGGGTGAGGGGAGAAAAAGAAAGGATCTGACACATGTAAATAAGGTATTAAAACCCAACTTAAACCCTTCTTTTGGAATTAAAATAGATCGCGTTTGTTAAAAAGGCTTGGTTTAGATTTAAGTAGACAGAAGCAGCCCTCCCTATCCCTGCATAATGGGCAGCACACTGGAAAATAAGGTCTGTTACAATAAAATAAAATAGACAAATAAATAATCTTAAAAAACCACCCCTATGTGTGTTGAGAGTATGGAAGAACCCCAGCAGGCTGCACCTGGAATGATATTTTCTGCACGAGCAAGATTAGGCATATCTCATACAGAAACTGGTGTAAACAAGGACAGGCAAGAACCGAGAGCGAGGGAACAGGAAGAGGGAAACCAAGAAGAAATCCTGACCGAGGTAGCGGTACTCTCTACCCAGTGCAGAAAGTTCTGCTTATGAATAAAACCTGACTTTATGACAAATTAAGTTTGGATGATCATGCAGAAGACAAACAGTTACATGCTTTTTTAGTTTCAGACAACACACATTCATTCCCTAAAATCTGCTGCCAATTTAGTTTGATAGTGTCCGCTGGCTCAAAAAAAAAAATTTTACTTTTTTTTTACATGATGAATAGACTATTGAACAGAACACTGTACATGCTTTTCATCTACAAAAAAATATTTGCATAAAATAGTGTTAGTTCTCTGTACATGTCAATGGACACTTTAACTGTGTATAAAAGAGGAATATATTGCCCCCACTGAAGTCAGAAAAAGCAAAAAACCAAAATCTAGATTATGAAACCTCCATCACCGGCAAATATGTTCATGTGAAAATTCAGCAGAAATAGACAGTTGCTCTAAACAATAAAAAAAATTAAGTTAAACTTTTTCTTTGAATGTAAAACTTGTCACCTTGTCAGTCAAGACCAGAACATATCACTAAAGTTAGTGTCTGTGCTGTAAAGCCAGATAACCAAGGGCATGGTAATGAACACAAACGGCCAGGAAACTCCCTCGGTGCATGCTGACAGAGAACACGGTTTGGTGGCAGGCCGCACACTATCTTTACCAGGTTCCAGGTAGTTACGGGCCACATATTTAAGTGTTTCATCCAGCAGAATGACAGGTAGTGAGATTTTCAATACCATCAGCCATTGCGTCACATTCAAAGGCGTGATCTGGAAGATAATCTGAAAGAGAAGCCGAGCGTTAGATGAGATCTCTTCTCCCCCTCCGTCCCTTGCCTTAAACTCCAGACAAGTTTTTGCTCAGTCTCCAAGTTCAGGGATGGGTATGAGGTATCTGCACTTACTGGCAGCGGTTCCACATAAAGGATAAGGAAGTGGAGCGACATGGACAGGCAAATAGCGCCCACCAGCCAGATGTTTTCCCACGGGGGCATCCTCATCAAGGACTGATTTTCTGATAGACTGTAACAGAAACATGGTATGTATGTGTACACAAGACACCAACAGGAAATTCAATAAATCAGACAACTAGCTGGGAAAAGAAGCAGCATGGCAAGTCACAATTATCCCCGTCATGAAGACGGACACACCAAGATACCGTTTACGTTATGTGTTGCAACTTTAAACTACCTTGAAGTCTGCTTAGCAAAGCAGTCACAGTTCAGCCTCACATTTATTTCTGAAAGCTTTTGTGTGTTCTGCTCATTCCTGACCTAGTCTACCGTTTTATCTAAGACTCCGACATCCTCTCCATGGGAGGACTAAGGGAAAGACGGGCATGGCAGCGTAAGACAGAATCCTCCCCAGTCTCCTGTACGCCTGGGGAGCTGGGGCACCCGCTGCTTCTGGAGCTCACTTAAAGACTGGATATACAGAGGGTCAAGTACTTGCACCTTCGTAATGTTTGCCCTTTAGTTCTGCTCTTCAGATTCAACCTGCATTTAGGCTGTGCTGCAGAAGAGGCCGAGATCCAGAGCATCAGATGTAGAGCAGTATCTTACTATGTAGGACTACTGCAGCACACTTGTATTTAAAGTTTATTTGTTTTTAAATTAACTGACCTCTAAGCTATTTGAAGAAAAATACCCTTGACATTGTGCTATTTAGTAGTTTCCATTTATAATCTAATATTAATTGGCTAAACCTACACTCCCTTAGGGCAGGAAAAACTATTTTCCGTATCTTCAGCATTCTTATTTTAGTTCTCTTTGATATCACTTTATACCAACATAGAAGGGATAATCTGACTGATTAAGCTTAGATTAAAAATAATGGAAAATATTTCAGTTGCTTATGCTTAGTAAAATACCAGAGTGAATTGGCAGACTTAAAAATATACCTTATGATAAGAGATCTCAAATGTTATCTAAGAGTCATTTTGTTTGCACTGCCAGGATTCAGAAAGGAAGTATGACTCATTCTTCATTAGCTGAGCTGTCCACACACCAAGAATCAAATTGCACAAGATGCAGGATTTTGGATAAGCTACATAGAAATTTTGCTGTCCTATTTGGAGATACGAACCTGTTGAGAGCATTGCACATCTCTATGGTGACAAGCACAGAAAGAGCCATTGTCATTGGATACGGAGACTCAAAAACCAAGCAGTCTACACCGGAGAAGTCTGGATTGTCCTCTTTGCACTGCAGAAAATGGCTCTGCAACAGAACAATGGGAACTCACTTCCACAGCTCGTTAACTTTTAAAATGCAAAATAGGCAATTATGAAATAAGCTGTGAGTATTATGAAAACTTTCTAATACAAATAAACTTACGCCAGCTTTAGGAAAATCCCCGTTAGTTTTATGTACAAGACAACAATTAAGTCCTTCAAATTGTCTGGAAGCTCAGGTATCCATCTTTCAGCTTTAGTATTAAGACTAACCCAAGTTCTACAGTAACAAGCCTGAAAACATCTTGTTATATACATTTCTGTAACATACTGGTTTTCTACAGTCATTTCAAGTAACAAGTATGAAAGGAGCATGTACCTCCCCCTCTCCCCCCAAAGATATTAAACTGAGCAAATACCAGCTGATAAAAGGTAACTCTTGGACCACCATCAGCAGCGATAAACCACCAAGCAGCAGCACCCACTGTGGCAGCACCAACATAACCTTCAAGAAAACAAAGTGTTTGTTTCAGTGTTGTGAACTGTACTTAAGAGAAGAGCTCGCTTGCCACGCCTGAACTTCTACCTCAAGACCTCCAATAATGTAAAAAAAATAGATTGTAACTCATCTATCTCCTGTGCAAGAGATCTGCTCCACCAGTTGTAACTTAAATAGCCATGAAACACTGTCCTAATATCTGCTTACGGAAGCAGACAGCTAGAACAAAGGCAAACAAGGATATCTCTTGGAGTAATCGACCTGTATTTTTTTCTTTTTTTCCTCTCAGAACCCAATGTGTCTACACTTAAACAAAGTAAACCTCAGTATTAGTTAAAGACCTACAAAGTCAGTTAGGGAAATTAAGGTCATATCTTCTGTCATGAAGACCGTGTGCATCAAGTATCCAAGCAGATACTTATTCTAGCTTTACGGTACCATAGCTGTATTTCAGGTTTAAATCTACGGTCCACTGGATTTCACAAATTGATACTCCTTTATTTTCCCCAATTATAGCCATGCCAGCAAGCCTGTCATGTTCTTCTACTTCAGCACAAAAACAGTAGGCTAGATAGAGGACAGCTGTCATTTTCAGATTTAGAAGTACTTCTACATACGACCTCAACAGCTAATACAGGTGCATATTCACTAATCGCTGGTCTCTGGTTCTTCAATCCCCATCCCACAACATGCTCATCTTCCCAAAGCTGACAGTTATCGCATAGACAAGCTAAAATCTGCCCTCTCAATGCTCTGAGCTGGAAGAATTTAAGCCTGGAATGAGTCAAATGAAAAAGGGCAACCATGTGGCTTCTTGAGAACGGAGGGCAGACTTTTCCCTAGATTTATCTATTCCTGACAGGCTTCTCTCTCCACAAGGACTGTAACACCATCCACTATCAGACAAATTTGGAGGTCTAGTCCAGGATGGCAGTTATAAAATTTCTGATTTTGACAAATGGAAACCATTAGAAGACTCTTGACAGTGGAGAATGTCACACTGATGTTATGCAATGAGGGCTTTTGGTGCCTCGGTTGCTACCAATGAGAAAAACAAGACAAAACAGGTGACAACTTTACTGTTCTGATCACGGCACTGCCTGCAAATGTGCCAACCCAAGTGTGAATCTCAAAACAAAATAAAGGAAGAATACCAGTTCCACAGACCATCTGTTGCTAGCTTTCAAGACTTCAGCATACAAGGAGATTGGGCAAATTGCTTTCAAGTGGGTCTCAAAAAAATGTACCTCAGTTTACGTAAAAAAGAAAAAAGCTATTATTACTTACATCCAATAGCTAGGTAACGGAAGAAGAGCCATCCACTGATCAGTGGCTCTTTAGGGTTGCGTGGTGGCTTATTCATGATATCAAGATCAGGAGGATTAAAGCCCAGAGCAGTAGCAGGGAGACCATCCGTCACAAGGTTTACCCATAACAGCTGGACAGGAATTAGAGCTTCAGGAAAACCCAGGGCAGCAGTCAGGAAGATACTATAAAAAAAGCCCCACCAATTATAAGCTTTTTTTGGTGCATGTAAATAAGTCTGTTTAATGCTTAAGCCTAAGCCTGTAGCATCACTCCTGTTCTCTCAGAGTTATCCATTTAATATCACAAGCTGAATATTCACATTCAGAAATGAAAAACATAGCCAAGAGCAAACACTTCTAACCACTGGCATGTAAGTTTTGAATTCCTGAAGGTACTAGAAGAAAATGCTTCAAGAGTTTCTGCTTTAGCCTTGTTTTTTCCCCACTCGTCTGTATATATACATGCAAAAAAGGCTTGCACACCACTTTTGAAAAGACACTAAGACTTCTGCAGCCATGATAGCATTTTAGCTCAAATGACTAAGCTTCATTTAGCTAGATTACTGCTAGTCCCTGCACAAATTTAATGAGCATGTAACTCATGGCTCCAGGCCTGTGTGAATAAATAGAACAGGAATAGGGGCTGCAGCAAGAGCCATATGAACCACAGCTTTAAAGTTAACACGAAACAAAGCAAGCTAATTGCTGTGTAATATTCCAAAGTATGCTTTGACATAAGCAATGGTCAGGAGATCAGTATTTAGGTTCTGGTACTAGAAATGCATTCTGTGACATTGGATCACCATTCCTTCCAAAAGACACAGAAGACACATTCTTTGGTAACTTGAGGTTTAACAAACACCTGAATTACATCTGTGGCTAAACTATCTAAAATACCAGATTTTGTAGTATTTGAGTAAGGATTTTATTTTCCTATTCTAGAGAATGAGTCCCATCATAGAAATAATTGTAAAGCATTTAGCCACCTACTGAGCTAGAACATTACGTGTAATACAACGTGAATCTTTTGTGGTGTGCTAAAATTCTCCAGTAAAGGCTAGAAGTATGCAGACTTCCACACAATGATCAATTACCCAGAGAACCTGTTTCTCTTGTTTCAGTGAGAAATACTGGAAGTAAATAAATAACTAACAAGGTACTCCATCATCACTAGTTCAAAGAAAACAAAATTTTAAACCTACCAAACAACTTCTCCAACATTGGAGGAGATCAAGTAACGGATGAATTGTTTCATGTTGTTATAAATTGCACGTCCTTCTTCCACAGCAGCTACAATAGTTGAGAAATTATCATCTGCTAAAACCATTTCAGAAGCAGTTTTAGCCACTGCAGTACCAGAACCCATAGCAATTCCAATTTCTGCTTTCTTCAACGCAGGAGCATCATTGACACCATCACCAGTCTAAAACAAGAATTTAAAGTTTAAAAAAAAAGTTACAGTGGGCAGTTACATATAGGACTAGAAAGGAATTTTGCACTGGGTGTGGTTTTGGATCTTTAAAAATCCCTTAAGTGCAGAACTACTCTGAGGCTTTGAGTTCAGGGAAGTGTGGAAGAAGTGTTTTCCAGCATGAGGCATTAGTCTGACAAAGCCTAATTTGGCTTTAAACACAGCATCTGCCTTTCAAACCAAATAAAAGTTCAATTACTCACCATAGCTGTTATCTCATCAAAAGACTGTAGAAACTCAACAATTTTAGATTTGTGGGAAGGCTCTACACGAGCAAAGCAACGGGCGTGGTGGCAAGCATCTCTCTGGGCAGCGAGCGAGAGTTCATCAAATTCACGACCAGTAAAGGCTTTTGTAGAAACGTCTTCATCTTCCACAAAGATACCGATGCGACGGCAAATAGCTACTGCTGTGCCTTTATTATCACCAGTAATCATAATAACTCTAATACCAGCTTGTTTGCACAGCTTTATAGATGAAGCTACTTCAATTCTTGGGGGATCCAGCATACCCACACAGCCGACAAAGGTCAAGTTGGTCTGTAACGAGACAGCACTGTTTTACTGCTAGATCCTGCAGACTTCTCACCTGACACTAGTGAAACAATCCTTTTGCTTGCAGGCTAAATGCGTCTCAGTGTAGTGACATTTATTTTCATTCCTGTCCACAATATTCTGAAGTTCTACACTGAGCAACTGAAGACATCAAGGCCTATGTCATCCTGTCATTTGATGAAAACCAGCGTATTATGCATGACATACTTGCTCTTATGCCACTTTTTTCCTAAAAAGGTTACTTCAGAGGCATTACCTATTTCAACATACTAATTCTTCACAGCACTTTCGCTCTGACACTGAATTCAGACAGCTAGAGAAAAACTGAAAGGTCACAAATCTACATGCACATTAACAAGTAAGAGAAGTTAAGTAAGAATTTTTAATCCTTTTGGACTCACTACATGGTACCATCTACATGATGAGCATATGGGAGGACACAGTTAATTCCTAGAGCATAACCACACTCTGAAATAGGATTCTACCTTTCCAAACACATCTTCCTTCAAATTCACTGTTTTTTTTAGTCGAGATGCGCTCCTGTTGTCTGCGCTGCAAAGTCAACCTGCAAGCAGTCAAGTAACCAGTGCCAGGAGCACAGTGCACAAGCCAAACACTCATGCAACTGTTGTCATTTCCCCCCCTCTAAATCCTAGAGATTTCATTGGAAAATTACAGAGTAGCTAAGATGATAATCATGGACAGAGCTTTTGCAGCTGACAATATGGAGGAAGGGAAGGGAATGTGACCCTCAGAGCAGAAAACAGCAGGTATGTTTCATCATAAAATCCCCAAAGAGATCTTACAGTTGAGCAATGTCAAACTGAACACTATTAAAGCTGAAACCACAATGCAATTGTTGAAATATTTTTCAGTCTCTGAAAATGGTTTAAGGTGTTATGATCCTGAGGACCTTACATATGTATGTAAAATAGTACAATTTGCAGGTGGCTGTTTAACCGATTTCTTCTTGCACTTTTAGCTAACCAGCAGCATGTATACCAGCCATCAAGAACATATTTTTTCAAAGACACATATAGTCTCTTCCCCCCACATATGTGGCTAACATGTCTGATATCAAAAATACCCAGAAGGAAACTTCTCAGATGTAACTTCCTCAAGAAATAATCACACATAGAGTCACCAGTTTGGGAGAGGGAGAAGCATTAAAATGATATTTTACTAAACTTGCCTCATAGTTAATGAAATTTGAGGAGTCCTCAAGATTCATTTCCTCTTTTCTGGGTGGATTGTCATGGGTCGCCAGAGCCAAGCAACGTAACGTGTCTCTACCAGTTCCCCATTCTCTAATGACAGACATTATTTTCTGCTTAATTCCTGAGGTCAAGGGTATTTTAGCATTTCCAACACGGACATGCGTACATCTGTCAATTACACCTTCAGGAGCACCCTGCAGAGGTAAAAAAAAAACAAAACCAAAAGAGGCTTAATAAATCCCTTTACAACATTTTTCAAATTACACAGTCCTTCCTTCATCTTCAAGCTGCAGTTAGTTGTGCCATGAATTTTTAGTATTGTGCTACTTTTGCAGCCATTCAGTAACTACACTTTCTCAAAGAAGGAACTGACCTTAACAAACATCTTACTCATGGATGTGCGGCTTGGTTTGTTGGGTGTGCAATAGACAGACATGGACTTTCTGTCTCTCGAAAATTCCAGAGTGAATTCTTTCTTCATGAGTTGTTTTATCACCTTATTTAAAAAAAGAACAAAAACAAAAAACACAACAGCATAAAAACACATTTAGGCAATACATACTACAAATCCCCCTCCCCAACGAATTCCAGATAAAGTGTACTGACCGAGTTGCAAGCATTCGCACGTTCAATTCTAGAAAGTCCTTTCAAGTCTGTGTCAAATACATTCATCTTTTCAACCAGACAGGTAAGCGCCGTTTCTGTGGCTTCACCAACTTTTTCATATACTCCCTTAGCCTTTAGTTAACACAAAGCAAACAAAAACACAGGACTTTACTTTAAACCTCACCTGGAACCTACCAGAGACAAAAGATCAAGTTTCACAATGGGAAAAAGCTTAACAAGATTTACTATGGCTTATGAAAGAAGCAAAACTATTTTTAAAAAGCAATTTTGAAGAGTATGATTTGTAGGAAATGTCATGCCTTTACTCTCAAGACCAGCAGAGAAAGATGTCAGTACTTGATCACCAAGCATTTAAGTCATTACGAGATGTAGCTGTCTTAAGGAGGCGAGGCAAAATGAGAAAGTAGCAGTGCATTGTACACACCAAGAGATCCCCAAGTTCCAGATGACACTTGCTACCTGGCTTTAATTTTCTCAGTGCTCAACAAACAAGTCATTCCCAGAATCAATCCTTAAGGCTACCTAAATATTCTTCCCCTTGACTAGAAGGGGATTTACCGCTGAAAGGTATTACACAGACAGATGAGAACATACATTTATCCTTATTCTCACATTCTCCTCTGTTCTAGAATATGTACTTACTTCATTGTAATCCAAAGAGGAATCATTACAGAGCGCACAGATCGTTGCAAGTTCCACAAGGCCATCATACTGGCTACATTTAATAAGTTTGTCATCTTTATGCCTTTCCAAAGGAAGAAAAGGGGGAGATTTAAGTTAGTTATTTAGTATTAGCATCTCACCTTCTTCCCTTCTTTAATCCCTTTACTGGATTTCCATTTAGTACAATGCTTATTAGTTATGGACTTGGAACTATAGAACCAGAAATCGTTGAGAAGAGCAGGTTTGATACAGGTGAATTCTGAAGTTTAGATCAAAGCCCTGAACAGAATGACATGATGACCAATGAAATCACTATCTGAATTACAAAACCTTATTTCCTCTACTGACAGTCATACAGCAAGGTAGAAGAGAAGAGCTCAGTGAAGAGGCATACCAAAGCAGCATTAGAGCATGCGTGGGACTTGGAGGGGAGTTCCCCGTAGGAGAGGGATATTGCCGGACACCTTAGGAGCTTGGCTCCCTTACTCTTCCTGCATATTCTGCAGATTTACTGCCATGCATGAAAAGCATGCACTGGGCAGGCATAAAAAGGAGATTTGGCCTCTTTAATTTCTTAAGAATTAATCTGTATTATAACGTGAACCTCCTAAAGCAATGAAATGAGAAGTCATTTCACAATACGAATTCCAATAGAAAAAAAAAAAAGTAGTCATATATACTTCATGATGAATATCATAATTCTACAGCCATAAGCAGTGGCTTTAAACTCTGAACTCTTTAAAGCTCCCAGCAGCCGTTTGTCACCTTCTCTATCACCACCTGTTTTCACCTGTTCTAAACCTGAAGACATCTGGCATATTTTAGTATCTGCAACTTGTTACACCAGGGTCATCCGTCCCGTCCCCCCATCACCTTGCCTGCATGTTCCTTATCAACAATATCTGAAGAACAGCAAGCACACATGGAGTCTAAGTTGCTGGGCTCAGTTCAGGATAAAAAGTTTCTTAAAACCTCAGGCTTTTCAATTAGCTAAAGATGAATTTACTTGATGGTCAAATGCAATCTGCTAGCTTTTGCTGCAGTTCTTTGTAACTATTGTTCAGTTTATGCGCTTAGTTTGCAAGCAAGCATGCATACTGTCAAACAGTTCGGAGTAGTTTTGTCAGATCTCAGTGTGCACAATCTCCTGACATTTCCACGGGAATCAGTTACTGCAAGATTTTTGTTTTTCAATAACAAGTATTTGCAATTTTATATTATAAAGGCATCTTAGGGGAAGTTATGTCTCAAATACTTTAACAGCAAGTGAAAAAATTATTTATTGCAAAAACAACGGTTATGAAATAAGAACAGGCTGCCTCTCAGTTTGTCACCTTGTCTATCTACAAACTGTTTTCAGCGACAGTTTGCAATCCAAGGTGAAGTCAGTGAGCTTATTTAAAATCCTTACAAAGCCACCGATTTTAAAAAGCCATCCATCAATGCAGGCATAAATCAGCCCTAAAGGTTTGAGAATTTAGCTATTTTGTTTCCTTATGCTCCAATAACAGCCTTTCTGTGGCAGTTTCCCTTTCACAGAATGTTCTTTACCTACGTGAACGCAGTGTGATTAACATGATTGTCCACATTTCCCCAACTTCAGGAAGTAAAATAGAACATTAACATATATTGATGACTGCCTTATTATACTCGACACCTGTCACCATACTATATTTTATTATTTTGTTTTTCTAGAGCTCTTATGAGACCAACTAAAGTATAATAGCTGGATGCTTTACAAGATGTAGAATGTCACCTTGCCTAAGCAAAGTCTGTCTCCTGAAATGAGAGCATAAATTTTGACAGCAATTAGCTTTGAAACAAAAGAGCATTGGGGAATTAAGATTTCCAGCTGCTGAGAACACTATGGTCTTAACTGCTATGAAAATTAAACAGAGATAATCACTACTGAGATCAGTGAAGATCGCATGGAGTCAGAGGCATGCATGTGAAACTCCACAAAGTTGAGATGTTTACAGTAATTTAATCTTAATTCAACCCCATATATTGTAGAATTCTAATTCTGCAAGTAAAGCTGAAGTGATAGTATTAAACACACATGAAAAACTAGCTGACTAAAAGCAGCTGTAACAATCCAGTAAGAGGCAGCTCTCCCAAAAGCAGAACCCTAAAAATTCCTGAAGTTGTCAGGATAAACCACTTATCCCACTGGTCGAGACTTACAACTGATGAATTAAACCAAACATATGATTCCTTTACTAAGGGAGTAGGTTTAACACCAGCTCAAATACCAAAGGCTGAGACACAGACACATTTATTCAAGTACAAACGCGCTGAGTCCCATAAATTACTGAGGGTAGGACACAGGAATTTACAGTAAATTTAACTCCAACACATTCATAAGATGCTTTAGGAAAAAAAAAAAATCTACCTTCTCTGAGGCAGGGAAATTGGAAACATTGAATTCACAGATTAATACAGGCTCACCTCTTCAGGCTTATGCAGTTCTTTTTAAATAAAAAGAAGTAAGCCTCATTTTGAAATATTGGGATAACTAATATTAGTCCCGTAAGGTTTCAGTAAAATAAATCCTCTCAACCTACCCCCTATTTTTAGATTATCTAAGCAACATTGCAATATTGGAGATTATTAAGTAAGTTTCACGAAGGTTTACTTTTCTGAAATTAAACTTCCTTTTACTGTTAATTACTTCCCCCCCTAATGCTTCCATTTGCATTCTTACTGACTGAGCTTTCATTTATTAACAATTACTATTGAATATTACACATATCACTTTTCAAGCCTGAAGTAATAGTCAACAGATAAACAGAAAAATAACTTCAATAGAACACTCACACTTCTCCCATGGGAGCGTATGTTGAACCAGTGACAGTAAATTCATTCAGAGAACAGCTATCTCCTTCTACTCTGTCCAGGACAAACATCTGAAATTAGAATTAAAACTGTTAGTACCTTTGAACAGTAATTAATGCAGGAGATTTAAACAGGCCTTCAGCAAGCAAGTACAAGAGGCAAGTTCAGGTTGCATAAACAAACTAGACAAAACCAGATACAATACTCTGAACTTCGATCCTGTATGTTTGAACAGCTCTCTATACTGAAGCATGAAGTACAGAAAGCAGCACTTCTGCTTAACAGATGTCATTTGAAAACTGATTTGGGGCATAAGTATATCAAAGAGTTGAAAAACACAAACTACGCACACTCAACTTCAGCTGTGAAGACTACTCACACATCCACTTGACAATCCTGACTATACCCAAGCTCTTCTTAGGATTCAGACTTGGAAATTTTGGAACAGCAGTTCCAATCAAAAGCAACATAAGGCAGCTTGGAAACTGACAATTCTTGCCAAAGTAAAAATAAAAGCATCTACAAACAGGAGAAGCTTCTAGATCTATAAGGCAAGGTTTTAGGCAAGAGCCAGACTATGGCCAGCTTCCCTTAACACCTGCCACTAAGTGAACATGTTTCCTGTCCTGGTTTTCTAGTTATAAGTCACTTTGCCATCCAGTATGCTGGCAGTTTAGAAATATCCAGACAGCTCAAGTGCCCTTCTAGCACAGGCTGAAATGTTATTCCCAAACACCACCAATTTGAAGTATGCAGCTGTAGCCCGTAAAAGAATTTATCTCAATCTTTCCTTTGTTTCTGTTTTCTTTCTAGGAGAGCTGCAGGCAGAACCACATCTGGGAAGATGGAAAAGGACATTGTGCCTCAAGTTTTCATACTCATTTATCATGACTTGCTGGAGTAATAGAGAAAAAAAATTTCTCACTGATGGATAGTGTATCTTAATGGAACTTCCTACCCATTGGCTAGTATAAGCCAGTTTGCTATACTCCATTTTATCAATATCTTAATTTCCCCTCGTGGTACTGCCTTATGTTTTAGGCAAGCATCTTCACAAAACACAGCCTAATAATTAGGTGTTCCACAGTTGATTTGCATCAGTATCCGCAGACCCTATAACCTTCAGGGTGACTTTAATAATAAAAAAGATAGACAAGATGACAAACTAAAATTCCACAAAACAGAGTAAGTGCATTCTTAGAGGGAGATACCACAGGAAGACTTTAAAACAATCCCTCAAGTCTCCTCCTAAAGCAGTGTCACTTCTGACTGAAACATTTCAGTACAGGGTTCCTTTGGACATTCAGGGGATACTATTTAAATGAAAAGTTAAAACTACAAGTGGATTATTATTGTAAACCAGTCTTAAAAAGCTAAGCAATCTCTCTACTTCGAGTGAAAGCAAGGATAAGTGTACTGTTTACAGCCATTAGGATTTTGCTACATTTCGCAACATCTTGCGGTGAAGGTTATTCTGCAGCTGTCAGACGTTAACAAGGAACCAAGTAAGCCGTACTGCACAAGCTCTGAAACGTTGAGCCCTCTAAAATATAAGGAGTAGAGCATTCTGAACTTTTAAATAAACAGTTTAAATGACGAGTTAACCAGGAAGCCTTCTGCTTTTGGCATCTGCATGATGAAAAAATCCCTGCAAAGACTAGGGCAGTTATGCAACTCTACTGCAAGTAACCTCCTCTGGAATACTGATGAGCAGCTGCTTTGTGTCTCTTAGGTATAAATACTACAATACTTAAGGAAGTAGAACAAGTCAACCACCAATTAGAAAGAAAAAGCTATCTATCATTAGAATAAAATGCTTAAGGCTTACAAACTTTTGCCAAAACATACTGGTGTGTACTGCTCAACATTTACACGTTTGGAATTCTAACCCAATGTAATGACTCTGAACATTCAATGTCAGAGTTGCTATGCCACTAAACAGCTACAATTATTAAACAGAAGAACTTTTCAATACAATTCATATCCATAAATTTTCCTCCATAAAATTCCTACACAGAATTATCAAGTATATGAGAAGCATAGAGAACTGGCAACAGAATATGCATTATGTTAAGTGACTAGCTAGAGAAGTCCCAAATTAATCAACACTAGAGAGAGTATTTGGGGAAGAGGGGCATCTAACTTAGTTACCTAAAAATACGCCATACATCAAAGATGACTGGCAATGCTGGTGACAGGGTCACACCTCTAAGTTGCCAGATTAGTCATACAATATTGTGTGTTGAAAACGCTACAGTGATCTACATCAGACCAGTAAGAGCTACTGAAGATAAGATAATCAAATAAAGGCAGAGCCACTCTGTAGTGAAAGTACCTTAGACTATCCAAGTTACTGTAGTGTATCTTCCAACTTTCTCACTGCTAAGTTTCTCCACCATTGTCATCTTGCTAAATTTAAGACATGAATGCTACACACTTACACACATCCTGCTTCTACAGTGTAACTACCCTACCTTTCTGAAAGGGGATAAATTATACTAAATTACCAGTAGACTGAATGGCTTACAGACAAGTCAATGGAAAGCTGCTTGCAAACAGCCTTCTCTCCCACCAAGCGAGGGTACAGCTATTTCTGGCCATGACTAAATAAGGGAAGAGATAAAAGCCTTAAACACTACACTGGAAAACCAAATTAAAAGTGGAAGCTTATCTTAGAAAAATAAAGCAAGATTTTGATGGTATGAGAACCAAGAGAGTTACGATCAAAAGAATTCAAGCAATGCTGACTACTCAAACAGAGTCACTGGGGAGAGAAAGAAAAACAGAAGGTGGTAGTTCAACATACCCTGCAGACTGACATCTGATTCGTGGTCAGAGTACCAGTCTTGTCAGAACAAATAACTGAGGTGCAACCCAAGGTTTCCACAGAGGGGAGACTTCTAACAATAGCATTCTTCTTGGCCATTCTGCGGGTTCCAAGAGCCAAGCACGTGGTAATGACAGCAGGCAGACCCTCAGGAATAGCAGCAACAGCAAGAGCAACAGCAATTTTAAAGTAATAGATAGCACCTCGAATCCAGGAGCCACCATGAACTGGATCATTGAAGTGCCCAATGTTTATTATCCAAACAGCGATGCAGATAAGAGAGATGACTTTAGACAGCTGCTCTCCAAACTCATCCAGTTTCTGTTGGAGCGGGGTTCTCTCCTGTTCAGTAGCCACCATCTCATCACGAATTTTGCCAATTTCAGTGTTTACTCCTGTTGCAATAACCACTCCCATAGCTTTACCAGCAGCAATATTAGTACCCTAATGTAAATAAAGAAAAGGAAAGAGAAAACTTGTAGTCAATCTATAAACAGGTTTTGGTGGGTCTGGTTTGTGGGTTTTTTTGTGGCACCTTAGGCAAGTCCAGACCATTTCAGCTACAATACGGAAAAAGGGTGAAGAGGAAGAAAATTACATTCCCCCAGTATCTGTAAGAATAAGCCAGTGTAGAAATTCTGCTTACAGAATAGGCTCAAAGTGATTCAGTATTGATCTACAATAAGCAGCAGAGTCAAACCCAGCTGCCGAACAAGCAGTACGTATTTCAACTGGAATCTTAGACACTTAAGAGAAGGGAAAAACATGGTTTTCTCCTTTCTTGTTCACATTGTATTTTGCCAGATTTAGTGTTCTTTACTAAGAGTAATAGATGTGTTCTGTGGAGCTCCCTATGTGAACATGCGTAACATGAGAAAGAACAGTTAGATTTTCTACAAGGAGCTTACCAACAATAAGTGAATTTTTATTTCAGTATCTGAAAGCCATTCAATGCTTCCTTTAAACAAATTTGAATAAACTGTTTTGTTCCTATATAAAAAGCTAGTTCTCAGTCTTAGCCACACAATGCCACAATTCCTGTGGGCATTCTTACCAGCCTTAAAAACTATTGCTTTAGAAAAGTAGTGTAGAACCACTCTAAAATTGCTTGTGCTCCAGACTTCAATACTTTCTTGTGAAGGACAAAAGTGAGTTTCCTCATATAAACTGGTTTCAACAGGCACCTTCCCCGAGGACAGCTTTTTATTAAAAGTTACTTCTAATTTTTAATTCATTTTGTTTGATGTACATGGCAACATGCATATAGATGCATATAGAGAATACAGCAAAGAAGTCATACAGCTTTTAGGTGCAGATCTGAAGTTCTGCATGTTTTTGTTTATCAGCTTCAGCATTTTATAGAAGTTTTGAAAATTTCAAAACAAGCCACTTACAGAAAAAAGCATGTTCTTCTTGTCTTGGTTTACAGCACGAGGATCAGGCACAGGGTCAGTGTGCTTAATAACAGACACAGATTCACCTAAAATAAAGATAACAGTCTTAAGAATAGATTATACATGTATCATCTTGAGTCCTATAGGGAATCAAAAAGTTATAATCCTCAGTCCTAAAATTTTTTTAGGATGTCAAACTTCTTTCCTCAAATTATTTAATTACTTAAGTGAAATAAAATATTTCAGCTGATAAAAAACCTGAATTCCTGGCTTTTAATGAAAATAGGAAATTATTTAAGTAAACATTTTATACAGTTAGAATTAATGAACCATACACCATGTCTTTTAAGGAACGTGACAAGTGATCAAAAAAGCAGCTGGTACTCCACTCCTCCTTTTAATGTAGCAAGATCTACTGCATGAATTAGTTATCGCATGAGCTTCTCGTGCAGTAATGATAACTTCTGTTCTCTATGCACTGGAAGAGGTACGTTCTTATTTAAATAATTAGATGTTACCACAGTTATACTGGCAGACCTAAAAAAAAAATCATCATACAGCCATCTGCTGAGCCATACAGCCTCCTTCAGTTGGAATTCTTCAGAGAACTCTTCCATAAAAACCTTAAATATATCAGTCTCTATAGACATGTCACACAGGTATAGAAAGGTTTCTTTTATATAAAACCCAGATGTTAATTACCACCTTGTGAAATTTGATGTAGTAACTCCGTGACTGAAGCTAAGAGCACACTACTTTTTGTAAGCTCAAAAGACTCAAGCATCAACTTAAAGGAGGCTGAAAACAGTTACTTAAACAAAGGCAAGGAATTATTATTCCCTGTATAGAGGCTTCCGGTGGATTTCTTCTATTTACTTCAGTTCTGATAGCTTGACAAACATGAAGTGCCTACATTTTCTTGTGCCAAACATAAGTAAGTTTGATCAGTTCTGTGCTATTCAGGACCTATTCTGAGAAACTTTGGGGCCCGTTTGAAGACATATTTGATGATCAGGAATAGGCTTCTTATGAATACTTTACTGTTTTAAGATTCAGGGCTAGTTAACATTCATTTATGCTCCCAAAACAGGCAGACATATCTCCATGTTCCAGCTGAGAAAGAAGAATGTTATAGCATGCCTTGTTGACTCCCAGCTTCTTTCCTATATTCAGAAGTACTGCTACTTTGTTTTGTTTTCAACAAATCTGAAAAGTGCTCTAAATATAGCTCCTGCACTTGAAAGCCGGTACCAGAAGACACAGGAATAAGCGTGCACAGAATTTCAGCAAATAAGGCTTTAGTGTTCCGAGTCTCTAGTAACAGCAGTTTAAAAGCTGCCTGTATTTAAAGCTATTCTCTTGTGAGGGGAAAAAAAAAAAAAAAAAGGTTAACTGGTACAGAAAACATTTAGTAAGATTTCCATTCTTTCATATTTGAGTAGTGACATGATGTTCAAACCTAGAAGACTGCATAAGCTAGAACAGAAATTCTTATCTTTTTTTTTTTTTTAGTTTCCCACAAGTTACTATGTACATCTTGGGGCAGGGGGGTGGGAAGACACACCAATAAAGCATTACAAGTCTCGGGAAGAATGTTCATCCCACTAAAATGAAGATGTAAAGCCAATGATGAAGTAACGCATTCAACCATGCTAAGAGCTAAGTTACTATATCAGGAATTTACTGCACTTGAATAGCTGCAGGCTTGTTTCTAATGGATTATTCTAAACAAACAGTAAAAAGGCACTTTCAATTATGCACATAATTATCCAAAATTCACAGAAATTATACCTGTGAGAATTGACTGGTCTACCCTTAGAGTTGTAGATTTGATAGAAGTAATTCTTATATCAGCAGTAACCTTGTCTCCAACTACAAAGAAATGAACAAGATAAAGTTACAATTTTTTTGAGAGATTTCTAACCAAGTGTACCTTGTCTCTATCAGCCAGGGAAACAATCTTCCAGTAACTGTTCAGATGACTAAGATTACTAACAGCTTATTACTGCGTTTGTGGTTTGCAATACTCCGATTTTCTGAGTATCCAATACAGTTTGGCAATTTATATTTGCCTTCAAGATCTCTCCCCCTACCTAACATCAAAGAAAGAAGTTGTGATTAGAAAAATAATTCAGTGATTTACATGACTACCACTTGACAGCAAAGGGAAAACATTCTCAGGAGAAACATATCAATTTCAGAGTATGTATTTATAATCAACCAAAACCTGTAGCTAAGGTGAATCAAGTTTCCTCTTCAGAACAACTGAAAGACCTAGCAAGTCTTCTGGTTGCTTTCTGTATGCCTCAAGTCAGTTCTCTGCTCTCCAAAGATCAAAATGTTATCCACATTTATTTATTCAGAAACTAAAAGAAGTTGTACTTTCCTTTTCTTTGGCACCATTTGTGAGAATAACATGCTTCTGCAAATCTGCTCTTTTAGTATTATACTTTGAATACTGCCAGATGTTTCAGAGTTGTAAGTTCCTTTCAGATCATACAATACTAATTTTTCAGTAATGCTACTCTATTGAATGTACCACAACCCATACCATAGTTAAAATTTTTGCAGAACTCTTATGCTATGCTTATCTTGTCATATATATATATATTTCTACTTTGCAGAAGACAACACTGGGGACTGCAGAAGACAACAAACACCAAAACAACCACCCACCCAACCCAACCACCTACAAACAAACCAATAAAACTCCACTAGCAAGTGTCTGAGACACCAAGGCAGCAGACAATGCAAGTTAACAGCACACTCTTAAAGACCACAGAGATTAATGAAGTTGGTTGCCAGAGCTGTGTGGCCAGTTCAGCTCCAGCATCTCTATCACCCCAGAATTAATTCTTTCATCTTTCTACTTTCTCTTATCTATTTCTCCCAGTTTTTAAGAACTAAAGCTGCACCATTTTGTGACTACTGCAAATAAATGGCTGAATGCAAATTAACTCCCTAAAGCATATTAATGAAAGTCATGTTTCTGACTCATATGAGGGGGTTCCACATTCTGCGTATCAATATTGCTAATGAATGCATATAATCAAACCTTCCTAATGTAATTTAGCACTGCAAGTATTCAAGCATCAATGTTATTTTTATTATAAAATAATGCAAAGAAAACAAATGAGGAAGAATACCAGCGAAAAAGAGCTCATCTTCACAGAAGATGGACTCTGTGTCCCTGCAGTAAAATTAAAACAAGCTGTAATTCCTGCAGGAACTGCTTATGCAACTAACAGCAATAATGCACATTAACAAGTGATACCACAAAAAACTCTGCGGTGGCGTTACAGCCTTAGAACACACAACCACTCACACAGGAAAACTATGGAACAAAATGCTGAAGAGGAGAACTACTGCTACTACAAACATTAAACTCGCACCACATGACTTTTTGTAAAGTCAAAGAAACGCCAATCGTTAAAATCAGTTTTGCTTGTAGACTTAGACAAGTGTTTTTGTAAGCGCATGTACATGAAGGGATCCAATAAACAGCCACTGATTCCCTTTTTGTATCATAGTATGTGAAAACTAATTTAAGCCACAATGCCCTTGAGCAGCAAGAGAAAATAGCATTAGACAAACGGCAACATAGGCCAAAAATGGCAAAACTATTCAATATGCTTTCCTGATGTCACGAGGAGCTTTCATATGCGGACATATAGTAGCAGCTGGTTTTCAGATACCACTGAACAACAGGCTAATACCTCAGTGCAATGTGGTGTAACGCCTGTCCATCTGCATAGACATTTTCAAAGTACTTAAAGCAGCTGGAAAACTACAGCCAACTCAAACACACTACCACATTTGACAACACTACGTTGAAGACTTAATCACTCCATAGCACTCAAAATACTGTTAAAAAAGTAATCTTAAAACGTTCAAGTAACTAGACAGAATATATGGCAAATTTTACACAGAGTTTTCCAACCTACTACTTCTGAACAGCTCTAAGTTTTTCAAACTTAAACAAGATCAGGAGTTCTAGGAGAGAGTCCCGCTCTAGTGCACTATTGATATTCAAGCATCAGTACTTCCATGAAAAGTACTACTAATCATTATCCAATTGCCTGGATCACCAAAACTGAAGTGTTAAATTTATTATGATACTAGGGCAGCTAAGTTTATCTTCACAATTTAAGGTAAGACACATTATTCACTCATCATCTTAGTTTGAGAAGGCTGTAGTAAAATATTCAAGGCATTTCCAATAGGCAGGAAAGCTGTACATCAGGGTCAAGTACAGAACTATTTTAAGCAACTCTTTGCAAAATAACAGCTATGACACCAAACCATTTGCAGTCTTGAATATACTTTCATGAGCATAACCAAAACTGAATATAGGTAGGAAATCACCCTATGATACATAGGAACCCACAGGAAATTTTTAGTGAGCAGTCTAGTGCAGATCTCATCTACAAATAAAAGGCTTTCCCCCATATACTTTACACAGGAAATGTATTTCCCCCATATACTATACACAGGAAAGAAAATGTTTTTGTTTGGTTGGTTGGGTTTTTTTGTTGGGTTTTAGTTTTTTAAAATTCAATTACATTTCAGTGCACAGAACCAGTAAGAGTATCACACAAGGCCTGAAAGATGACAAGAAATTAGAAGGTGAATATGCATTTGCATTGCTCAGTACAGAGCTGCTACAGTCTAAATGGATATAACACCATAGTTTTAAGTCTAAATGGATGTAACACCATAGTTTTAAGTCTAAAATAGCAAGTCAGTTGCAGAAGTACCTTCATCCATTATTTTAATTGAAGTTTTTAATCCTAAATAGTCACTCGATTTCTACAACAGCTCTGAAGAAATCAAATAAGCTGCTTTCAAAACTGCACAGATACATAGTATTCAAGCGTATTTTAGCCAAATACTTTACTAATTAAAGCAGCCCCTCTAACTCTAAAATTGGCTGCTTCTTGGAAGAGTTTGGTTCAAATCATTATAGTTTTATTCACAGTATCCTTTTATTCATGCACAGAACACTGTTTTAGAATTCTAAAACTGAACTTTAGCACACAATAAAGGAATCTAGTTAAAAACAACATGGTTCCTGTAAGGAGATTAAAAAACCAAACCAAAACACACACCAGAACACATCCATTTTATTTCACTGTGCCTAAGTATACCGAAGCAGGCAACTCCATGATAGAAAGTAGAGTGGCATTCAGTTGTGCAGTAAGTTTAAAGTTTACGTCAATCATTTTAAACAAGCCCTATGACTTCACTGAAAATACGGACAATTTAGTATCTGAAAATACTGGGTTCCTAAACAACCCTGTAAGTAACTGGCAACGTTACATTGCCAAGATTCCCATTGATTATACCTAACACTCTAGCCTTTTTTCTCAAGTTCAAAGCTCCCCACACCTTACGTTACTCCTCCCAGTGTTGTGGCAATGTTATAGGTCCCTATAAGCCTCCACCTATTTCCACCCTATATGTACACTCATTTACATATAGGTGCGATCTTAAGCGCAGTACAAGTCTCCCGATCAACAGAGCAAAGTAAAACTGGTGTGAACTTGCAGAAGTGACTGCAGTTCCCCATGAAGAGGCTTCCTCATGAACAGAAGTTTTCAAAGGACAATACAGCATGCAGATTGCTCTATTCAATTTGCAAAGCTGCCTTGAAAGAGAAGATGACTCAAGTCCAAACTGACTTCAAATATAGAATATGTTAAGCAATTTAATAGTTGGTGGTGACCAAGTCCTAGACTGAAATAATCAACTCATTACCTAGGTATTTCATTTGAGCACTGATACATACCCCTTTTACTTTACCAGTTTACAAGACAGCAATAATACTAAACATTTAACTTCAGAATTCTGCCGGAATATGGTTTGAGACACTCACTGGGAGACCTCTACAGCCAAAATGCACAATTAGCATATTGCAGGCTGGATCCACCTGTGGTTTAAGCAGCCCAGGAAGATGGGCAGAAGTGATGGTGCAGATGCTCTATGAACGAAGCTGGAAAGTATTAAAGCTGCATGGGTTTCAGTCCCTGTTATATTTTCAGCTACATCTGGGTATCAACAAAGAACTTTAGTCTGCAAGAGAACCATATTTATCTTCCAAGTCTCAAATGATATTCTAGATCTTCTAATCAAAACTGGCAATGGTAGGCTCAGGAAGCAGTATTAACTTTACCCCCTAAAAGCCAATATGATATACAAGAGTCCTCAAAACTACTACTTTAAATGAGTACTTTGAGCACTGTTATCAGCTCTGCTAACTGCCTCTGATCCCTCCCACAACTGAAGACTTTGTTATAAGGAGGTTTACAGAGAGGTTACATCGTAAAACGTGAACAAGTTTCGCTTCCTTTTTATGTTAATGTGTTTATTATTAACAAAAGCTAGTGTCAACCTTTATCTGCTATCAGCAGGTTGGGGCTGGAACTCTGCTTTTGCAATAAAGATTATCAGTACAGCTCTTAAAATGTTCTGCCACTGTTGTCCAATTTTGTAACGTTTTTTAGGCAAATTCTGAAGAACTGGAATACTATTTCAACATATGGTTGAACAATTCTGGAACACAAAGAACCTGAAAGTGAGTAAAAACTATCCCTAAAACAACTTCCATATAATATCAAATGAAGAGGATGAGGGGAAAAAAAAAAGTATAAAATTGTGTCATTGCCCACCTTTTAAGTGTTTTAATAGAATATGGTTCATTGTTGACACGTTCCACGTATTTTGATTTTTAAGACACTATGGTCTTTCTCCTGCTTTATTGGGATGCTCTAGTTTCATCAGGGTAGGGTAGAAATATTATCAAATTTAGCAGATTTAACTTACCATACTGCTATTAAAACATCTCTGATTCAAAATACACCAACCATGCATGTTTTTTTTACCATCAAAAGTATTAGTTCTTTTGCAAACAAACAAACAAAAAACATTCAGGTGTTACCAACTATTTCCTTTAACTGTTTCAACATTACATATTATTACAGGTACAGGTATTTAAACAATTGTTCCTAGTGAGATCTTTAGCCTCTTTAAGGGTAAGTTATTTCAAAGTCTCCGCTCTTGCCCCAAAATAAGTTTCATATCCTTTAAATTGTAAGACACACCATTTGTGAATGTTTACTAATAAACTGAGGCAACTCAAGCTTCCTATATGAAGTATGGGTGTCACCATAAGGTATAAGAATTGAAATGAATAGGCTTAAAATAACACATATGGGAGGCTACATACTTGGATCAACCAGAGCCGAGTATTGTTTCTGCTGGCGACAGTAACAGTTAAAGCTTACACCTGAACAGAATCGACTGTTTCTACTTAGACATACAGCTGTCGCAGCACAATTGTTTTTAATATTATCTTAACACAAGCTCAGCTTAGCCACTCTCCCCCTCGCCTTGCATGCATACAATCTAGTCTTCCTATTGTGTTTGATTTCCTCAGAGAATCAGAAACTTAAATTTTTTTTTTCTATAATAACAGGTTTTAAGTCTTTAACACTTCCTATACAGGGTATAATAAAATGCTACCAAAAAATCAAGACACTCTACAAAACAGGAGGATTATTGATTCCGTCCACGCTTTCATACAAGGCCAAGAGTGTCAAACTGTCAAAATTAGAAGGGTGACTATGAAATGAACTGTTAGAGGTAGAAGGAAAAAAACAAAAACACAAAACCCCCCAAACCAAAACTTATACATATTGCATTCTTATCAATGAACACCAAAAAGACAGACAGGAGCAAAGTATTTTAAGGTTGGAACTGAGGGTTACATTGAAAAAAAATTGATATCCTGTATTAAACAATACATAAATATAATAGGAATAATTCAAGTCTTATTTCTTGCTCTGTAAAAACCTGCTTCTAAGTGTCATTCTCTCTGAAGAGGGCACCAGAACATTAAAAAAGATGTGCCAATGGACAGGTAGCCTGTCTATACGTCTGTACTTATTTCTAATCTGAATTTGTCTAGCTTTAGCTTTTAATCAGTGGATCTATTTGTATCACTGTCTTCTAGACTGAAAAGTCTTGTGATCAGCCTATAAAAGTACCTAATAGCAGAACAACAACATCTTCACACCAAAGCTGAAGCCCCGTTTCCAAGTTAGGCTGCATTTGGGCAACGCAAGAAGGAACAGTAAGAATTCCAGAGTACAGTATAACTCCAAGTGCAGGTTTCTTTAAACTTAAATACATGCTTTGCCAGGGTGATACGATATTAACAGAACAGTAGCCTGATGCTCAAGCATTTTGTTCAGTACTATTTGTGCTTATAATAAAACCCTGCTGCAGTATTGGTTCTAATCGAAGTATAGAACATCAGGTATGTTCCGAATTCAAACAATTAAACCAG
This sequence comes from Podiceps cristatus, assembly GCA_000699545.1. Taxonomy (NCBI): domain Eukaryota; kingdom Metazoa; phylum Chordata; class Aves; order Podicipediformes; family Podicipedidae; genus Podiceps; species Podiceps cristatus. The sequence continues at coordinate 17,279 of KL273595.1, read as the reverse complement.
AATTAGTTTCATTATTTTTACTTAACAGTTTGGTAACTCTCGAGGAAAATGCTACAAGAATTGGGAAAAAAAAAATCAGATGTGTTTTTGTAAGTTTCAAATGTGTGTTGAAAGTGACACAAGTTTATGATGTGCCCTGACTTGAACCTCACATAACTCCAGACTTGAGTGGAGTACGGAATGGAGTTTGGACTGCATCCGGTTATCTCAAAGCTGCCTCTGATGTGTTAAGAGTTTGACAGCCAAAATGTTCACTGAAGCCCACAGATTTATGCACTACTTGTACATGTATTTATTAACCACTGATCTTTCTTCCATGTTTTCTTCTGGATCAAAAGCAGTACTTTATGGAAAAAGCAAAATACATGCTTAACCTTTAAAGAAAGAAAGAAAGAAAGAAAAAAAATAATAAAAATCAACCTGACAGCTTGCACTAGGCAAGAAAATAAACCTTTTTTCCAAACAAGATATGCTCTCAGCAGTATGCTTTTAGGACAGCCTCCAGTTAGGTTCTGGAGTCCATTCCGGACTTAAGTCTTACTCCCTCCTTTTCATTATCTTTCCCTCCCCCCAATCTCAATACTTTCCCCAAAAAAGTAAACCTGCCTCTCTGAGTCTGAAAATCAATTCTAGTTGTTAGGGGAGTAACACAGGCAGAAGGATACAGATGTTTTAGAGTAAGACCTATAACATCAATGTTGCTTATACTACCAGGAAGAATGTTTAGTTCTTTATAACTACACTGGAGTTTGACATAATTTACCTTAAGAATCTTCCTTCCCAATCATCTTCACTCCAAAAGTTTATCTTCCCTTATTTATAAGGCATCTCTGCTTTAGGAAGAGTCTTAAAGTGCTCTGCAGTTAGAGTTAAAAGCCTTGGAAAGTAGTTCTTGCATACTTTATGGCAGGTATAAGCTCAAAACCAAGTCTTCTGGAATACACACTAATAAGCAGCAGCTTCTGAGAACTCTGTATTTTTAAGCCGTTAAGTAGTTACAGATATACTAACAGAAGACAAGAACCATCATTCAGGAGTTCAGGGAAAAGAGAAACTACTGTGACTCCAGTTTGGTCACTTACAGATTGCAACAAATGAATATTCATTTATTAAATTACAGAAAGTCAGATATGCTGTACCTAAAATATAACATTTTAGACAGGAAAATAAAATGGAAGTGAACAAAGCTCATTCTGTTCCCAAATGTGCTTCTTTAAAAATAAGTTACTTGCAACCTGTTTTCCCAATTTGCCAGACTGGACTTCATAGAAAACTTCTAAGAACTAAGGCCATGCTGTTTTAAGCTTCTCTTTAACATGTTACTTTAACCGAGGCAAACAAAACCTCAGCTAAGACAAAGGACATCTTTAATCTATTAAGATAACCTCTAGTTACAAATTTAGAGTGCATCCTCCAATAAACACAAGCTTTTATAGCAGCGCGATAATCCATTTTAAGACAGGCAAACTGAAAAGCCATTTGAGGACAGCATCTGGATTTTTTTCGGATCATCAATTCTAAGAAACAAACAGCGTAGCTTAGTAACCCTTATACACTACAGTTCTGAGAACTATGCCCACCAAAGGTCTGCAGGCAAATTTAAGGCATACACCCCAAACCTGTAACCCCAACTTCATCCCAAAGAGTTCCTGTTGGTTGTACAGTATCTCTTCCACAACCTCTGTTTATGTGGACACGAAGAAAGCCTTCCTAACATACACAGTTAAGAAATTCATGTCCACAGGTCTCTGAGCAAACACAGACGACAGTGTCTGCTGGTACACCTGCAAAATTTTAGTGTAGCATTTATGATTAATGTTAGCTACTAAGCATAAGGACCAGTAATTGCTCATCACGTGTTCTGCAGTACCTATACGCGCACTGATTCTCAAGAGACATGTAAGAGAGTAGGTTATCTACCACTTCAGGCATCATTAATTCAGAGTAGTCCATATTTACTGTAAGGTGACAACGCAGACCTGCAGTTTCCCCGTTACTTCAAGTCCAGTAAACCGGTATCCGTTTCCTCTGCTGACAGATCAATTAAAGAAAATATCTTCCAGGAGCTTTATTTTAGAAGGCCACGAGGCGGATCAAATAGTCTATATAATGAACACAGTCAAACTCTACAAGCAGTGTTAAGTAGCCAGAACAAGAAGTAGTAGTAGAAACCATTTTTGCACTGTCTTTGGGTTACACTAAGCCAACCAGGTTACCTTTAATGGGTTCAAAACTACTGAAAATACCAAATGATTTTGGAAACAGTACAATGCTACTTATTCTCAGGGAACTCTTGCAATGTAAAGAGGCAAATATATTCCCTGACCTCTCCCAAACTGCAATACCAATCTACCAATTCCTACAATGAAGAGTCATCTCTGTTAGACCCGCATACAGCTACCTCAAATTAACAAAGCTGTTACAGCATTAAATACAACTATTTTGTAATGGAAGACCTGTAGAAAGCTGTTCAAAATTAGATATCAGTATAGGGGAGAAACCTATCACCTGGTTATTTATGCCACTTGGTTGAAAGATACTTGCCTGGACACACAAATGTCATTGGCACTTTGCCTAGAATTCCATACCCAGATATGTATCCTAGTATGAAGTGCTCTGTCACTTCCCTACATGGTCATCTTTTTGCAAACACCATGTCAAAGGCCATCGCAGTACTCTTATACTTGAGGCACAGGCATGCACACAGTCTCTCTCACCTCCAGGTCTTGACACTAGCGCTGGTACATACTGTATTGCTCTTCTCTACTTGCTCAGTAGCTTTCCAGAGTTTGATTACAATTAAGATTTCCTCATTGTCTATCTACAAGTTAGAATTTATTGTTACAGTATCAGAGTTCACATTACACTAAGCACTTATTTCTGGATTAAAGAGCCACGTGACTTACACTTATTACCTTTACATGAAGCTGCAGTCAGTTATATTTGCCAATGTAAGAAAAATGAGTGCTTAAAACTAGCTTGAGACTGTTCAACCAACCAGTTTGACTGAATGCAGCAGCTCATGCTGGTTAAAATACTCAACAAGCTACACCATGTATCTTAAAGGACAGGCATAAAAGTTGGATAATTTGTTACTTTACATTAGCATACTAGTTTTTAATTTTGTCCTTTAAAAAAAAAAAAATCAGTTCTACATGCGTTGGACTATCAGACAATGTTCTACAAGCAGATTTAAAAATAATGCAGTAGTAACCCTATGAAAATCATAATATTATGTTTGCTAAAGACAGCCTAGCATCCCAGGTATACCAGTGAGGTTTATTTCCAATTCATTTCTCTCCTTCAGACATAGGCCTTTTAAAGACATGTCTCCAGGCACAAGTAATTGATTTTATTGATACTGACAATATACAGCAAGATATGTGAAAGCCCACACATCCCCAGGTGTTTCACATACAGCTTCAGCTTTGTCTTTTTCTGCACGATGAAAATGCAATTTCTACCTCCTCTGAAATAACAAAAGAATCAAGCCAGAAGTTTTCTGTGCTCTAGATACCTGGCAGAGCAGCAAAATCCAGCATTTTCCTTAGTGAGATAGTCCAAACCAGTACAAGATACATAGTCATCAACCTGCAATTCTACCAATACTGCTTTAAAATACCACAAAACACAACCTCAATATATTCCCAAGAAACTGCTTCCAAAACTACCATTCCATTGCTGTCACTTAAAGTGATAAAGATTTGGACTAGACATTCACTCCAGAATCTGTGATCTGTAGAGTTCTGTTTGCTTCAAAAGTACGTAGAAAACCTCAGCTACTTAAAAAGTCTCAATGCAGAACTCAGATTTGACTGTGCAGTAATAGTGAGTCAAAACAGCAGGGTAAGTGACAAAGTATCATAATTCACCCTTTATTTCAGCTATCAGCACTTTGTAAGTGTACTTGTTCTTCCCCAACAGATGCTAAGAGGAAACTAGCTTCAGCCTTCATGAGATTCACACTCTGAATTACCAGAGCCAGGGCTGCTGTAGCTGAATCATCCTAGGCACAAAACAGAGGCTTGAGACAAGGCTCAGTAAATGTTAAAGTTTCTCAAGGAATGAAAGCTGGGCAGGCAGCCAACACCAACTTCATTTTGAGTGCATACTCTCTCTGCCTGCTAATTAAAATAGGGGAATAGTCAAGTTTAACGATATATATTTACCTCCTCCTGAGACTGCTACCACCTCTAAAAGCAAAGTGACACTAGTGCAAAGAAAATTTTGATGTACACCCTAAATTGTCCCCAAAGGAACAATCACTCAGTTAACAGTTGATAATGACCTACAAAACCAGAGCACACAATTACTCCTGACACTGAACGAGAACCACCTAGTTTTACCTGGGAAGGAATCAGAAACATGAAAGTCACTGACAACTCCAGTTTAGAGAAAGAGTTATTACTGTGGCATTATCACCAAAATGAAGCAGTGATACTTCTGTTTTTCACTCCTTCCAAATGAAGATACAACTTTTAGGGCAAACCTTAATTATTAGAAAGCTTGATGTAAAAGTCCAATTTTACAAGACAACACAGTACTTCACTGGATAAATAGAAAGCTCTGCTTTGTACAGTTATTTCTCTATTCGCAGACTCCTACACAGGAATAGGCAAAAGAATCAATAAAGAATTATGAAAGATAAGAAAATATTGACATCACATGCCAGTCATACTAGCTGAGAGGACAGAGGAAGACATTTGTAAAGAGAAGTTGAAAGGATTGCCGCTACAAGCGTAAGAGTTGGAAAAAACCTTCAGATGAAATCAACTTTCCTTAAAGGACACAGTGTGGCAAAAAAAAAAAAAAAAAAATCTCTGCATTCCAGAACCTAAGGAAACTGAATAAACTTAAAAGCAAGGAAAAGAGTATTTTGTGGCAGGATACAGACAAGGTATAAGACACTCTGAAACCAGAGTTTAGAAAATAAAATTTTAGAGCCATGACAAGTGTTAAAACCTGCACTCCAATTAAGATGCTTTGCTTTTAGACCTACCAATTAAACTTAAGTGGCAATTTTAAAAACAATCCCCTCAGTGCAAATGCACATTTAAGGTAATTACAGATGAACAGAAGGAAGATTGTTCATAAGTGAAGCATGTACTTAGGCATCTTTGAAAACTACCCCCAGGGCCTCAAATCATTATGACAAGGCCCCCACAACAATTTTACAATAAAATGCTAATACATGTATATACAACATAAATGAGCCTTACCTGCCACTTCTACAATATCACCTGGGACAATGTCTCTTGCTTTAATCCTCTGTACACTTTTTCGGTCTTGTCGGTACACTTTGCCCATTTCTGGTTCATATTCTTTAAGTGCTTCAATAGCATTTTCAGCATTTCTTTCCTAAAAGGCAGCAAAAAATGGGTCATTTTAAAAGCCCTCAAGGAAAAATACGTACGTCAGATCTGTTTTTTTCAAATGCATTATCACATGAATACTACTGACTCAGTTCAACTACATTTATTCATACAGAAAATTACATGACCCGTCCCCTTATGAGGCTGCTGACTGGAAATCATTACAACATAATTCAGATATTAGTGGGTATTTAGATCCTGGAAATTGTTTATTCAAATCCACAGCACTTGCCATCAAGAATATCCACCGTGTCTTGTTACAGAGAGGCCACAAAGAGCTCTATGTAACATATGGATGCTTTATGACATTAAAAAAAGACACTGAGCAGAATTGAGACTCACGGATATAGCCTTGACTCGGCTGTACCTTACCAGCAGAGCAGCTTAGACTCTGACAGGAATGGACTAGCACTACTGAATTTCACTTATTGACAGAAATCAAGGGTCAATTTAAGATGAAGCTCAAACAGCATATTATCAACTATGTTTCAGCAAATCATGTCACACTAAAGTGAAATTAAAGCATACAGGCTAGAAACTTCCCCAGAGGCTCAAACAGTTTACAAACTTAGTGGAAATAAAAAGGTTGTCGTGTGTGGACATTCATCTAACACTGGCACAATAGGTTTCTACCTTAAGTGCAGTTCTCCCAGCTAAGCACTACTAGAGATTGCTATCAACATCGTGATGCCACCTAGATAAAGAACATAACAACCCAACAACTTATCAGTCCTCCTTCTCTAGTTCTTGGAGAAGTAACTTACTTTCCATTTTCCAGCCTATTGACAAGTACAAATGTCATATAGTCCTGACAATTAACAGATAATGGTAAGTGTGCAGATAGGTTTTAAAATCTCCCCTTCAAATATATACCAGCCTTTCCAGATAATAGAACCTTCCTCCTGCATGTATCAAATCATAAACCTAATCTTCAGGAATTCATAGGTTGAGGTACCAGGTACTTCCACATAACAATGCAGCTGAAAACCATTTGGAAGCCCTACCAAAAGTACCCTGAAAGACTAACTTTTACATAGCACAACTCAGTTCCAGGCAGTACAGAGGTATCAGCACAGACCCATAAAGCTGTAATTAACACTAGCTTCATATTCCACCATGTAAATTAATTCTGCTCCTCAGCACAATAATGCTGCTATTGCTTTTCTGTGGCTTAACTAACAGTTAACATTAGGCAAAACCTTAAAGGTACAAAAGAAGTCCCACAAATGGAAGGTTAAACAGAACTTTTCCTTCAAAAAGGAGAGAAAAAAAAAAGGAAATCATTAAATGAGACTCAGCTAGGACAGCCATCTTTTTGTTCCCAGTTTGCTTGGCGTTATGGTAATTAGACTATCTTGCCAACAACTGAAGTACTAGCAGATGGCACTTTGGGAAAAGGGCACACGAGAGGAAAGGTTGAGGAGGGCAGAGCTAAGGCAATGACTCAGTTTGCTCACATCTCCTACCTGTAGAAACAGATACATTTACAGGTGGAGACTATGTACTGTGACTTTCTTTCCATGCCCATTAAAATAAGGGAATGAGTCATTCAATCTGAACCCCAATTCTGTTTCACAATTCAGTTCACTGCATCTAGACAGATGGGATATTTTACCTATATATATAGGTATTCTTTGCACACTAACACGTCTGGAAAAAAAAATGGTTATTTCCTACAACAGGGTATACAACTACACCAGATAATCCCCGAATTATACAGATAGCTTCTCCTTACATTTATTTGATACAGTTACTACATGCAGAATTCTAACTCAAAGTTTCAAGTTAAAGATCAATTCTTACATAACTGCTTTATGAATATTTCAACAGAAAAATGACACTTCAGGAGGCAATGTTATTGTCCCTTGATTGATATTACCTCTTCCCTCCATACCAGTTCTAGCAGTTGCGCAGCAAGCTAGATGCACTCTTTAGATGTACACTTAATAGGCACTATAGTAATTGAGTAGGAAGAATTAATACTGTATTAAGTATATTATTAAATGTAATAAATGATAGCATTTGTCTCAACATGAAATAGACAAAACCTAGGTTACAAGCGTTCCATCCTTTGTTCCTTAGCTGGGACAAAACCCCTTTCTTTGCAAGCCGATCCAACTGATTGCTTCTTAGCTTTGGAACATTTGTTTCCCATGTTCAGGCTTTCGTTCCAGACTGCCTAGTTCATGTGTTCACCAGTGTGTGGCCAAACACACTGATGGGCACTTTGCCTTTTTGGCAATACTTCTGAAGCTTTCATTTTACCTTTAAGTCAACACTTTCTGTCCAAAAGTTTTATGGCATGTTGACTCTCAGGAATCTAAAGTTAGCAACACATATTACTTGCATTGATTGTACAAAGCACCTGACACTACCCTGTACAGTCCTTCCTCCTAAACTAAGAAAACCCAAAACATTTGTGATTTGACGTAAAATTATCTGCATACCTGCCACACTCCCACAATTGCATTGGCTACTAATATAAGTAAGATTACAAAAGGCTCTACAAATGCTGTGATTGTTTCTTCACCTTCTTCAAACCAGGCCAGGACCTGTAAGAGAAACAATGATTTAAGTAATTTTCAGCTTGAGGTTCAACTGCTTAGACTTGAGCACTTTTTGAAACCCCTCAATCTTCCAACATGTAGTTCATGAAGGAGTTGGCAATATGCAATGGAAAAAGAGAATCTTTACTAAAGTAGTACAAAACTTCATTTCCAAGGCTATCCTTCTTTTAAAGAAGCAAGCTATTTATTTGGGAAACATATTACCACCTTGCTTAACAAATGAAAGCAGAAGTTGTCACAACAGCTACAGCAGTGAAAAGTTTCGAAAAATTTTTCATTACTACCTAAAACAGGATGCAGACAGATTAGTTTGACAACTTAGAACACTAAAATTTTGCCACAATCTGAATTTTGACCAAGTTAATTGTTCTTTACCAATAATTTAAGACACACAAATTAAAACTCTTTACAAGTTGTCAGTGAGTAGATACGAAAAATAAGCATCTACTTATTTAAATACAAGTTGTGTCTTACTGAAGCATCTAAGTGAATTGTATACTTGTATCAGAAGTTGAATTCTGAGCTGAGTAGCTGATAAAACTCAAAACTGGATTTTTAGAAGTAAATCAACTTGAGGACTTGCATAAACAGTTCCACTTAGATTTTGGGTTTGTTCATTTGCTTTAGAAGTACACTCTAGTTTTAGGCTTCTGCCATTCACTTGACTTGAATGGATATATGTCAGGGTCTCTGCAGAGTTCTGTGGTTACCAAAGAGAAGTCAAGCTAACATGACCAGAGAGGAAGAGCTTTTTCATCAACATGTTGAGCAACAGGAAGCCTGGAAAGTGACAGTAAATAGGAACAACGTGTTGAGATAATTAGGGCTGGTAGTCAGGCAACAGCACTCTGAATCACTAGAAGACTGCAGCGAGCAAACCATTACTAAAGCAAGCGCCATAATTCCACCAACATACTGCTCAGAGCTATTGCTCAATTGTGAAACACTCCAGGACATTAAAAGGAAGGAGCAGCAGCATGAAAGCCTCAAGCAGAAAACAGACTGTCAAACAAATCCAATGCAACAACAAATTTTTATTACAAAAAGATAAACTTTTAAGATCCAGGTTATGATTTATGAGACTGAAACATTCCAACTGGCAACATTACATTTTGGGGCATCTGTGTAATCCCTCTGGAGAAGAGATTTCGTCAGAATCTCTTGCTCTTCTACATCTCGATGTTTCTTCCCTCCTCCCACACCACTGATCTCCAATCCCCAGTAATAACTTCTGCCATTTGACCTGCTAGCACACTCATACAGTCTACACTGTAGTCTTCACTCCACGTGTAACCCCTTGTAACAGGGACAGCTTTTACTCTCCACCAGCACTGTTGCTTCCAGCAGAGCTACAGAAACTGCTAATGGTACATTTCCAGTTTTCTTAGTATATAGAAGGTCACATGCTACCATCAGAAAAGCTGCTTAGTATCTGTTTCTGCCCTCCCTTTCTTTACTGGAACTCTCTAGAGCCCATTTTGCTTCCAATAAAGCAAGTAATTTCAATCCTTTGTCATCATCTTAACAGAGCAGGCAACTACGAGGTTAACTAGAATAAATCATCTGCTTTACACAATATTAAACCATAATCTTTTTAGATTGAAGACCATGTGTGTTGTAAAACAGCATTGAGAAAGTCTGCAACTTTAAGAGGTAAAGAAAGTAGCTACAAGGACAACAAGACCCAAGTATGTCAAGGAGAACCCTTTATTTCAAAAAGAGCAGATGAACTCATATTAGAGATCCTGACAGTACAGACCTGATGTTTTAGATCTGCACTGTTGTGCTTCGTGTGTGTGTGGGGGGGTTGTTTGGTTTTGTTGTTGGTTTTCTTTTGTTTGGTTTTGCTTGTGTGTTTGTTTTGGGTTTTTTTTCCCCCAAAAAAACCCTATCAATCTGTGACTAGATTAAAATGAAATATTTAAATAATCCTGGAAGTCTGCAACACACATTTTTTCCCCCCAAAACATCTACACATGATTACTAGGAATCTCTAGTTCTAGAACACTTTAGAAGATACCTACCTTGCAACTTCAAACAGACTAGAGCTATATTAACACTCTGTTTAGGACACTTGTGATACACAACACATATTGCTGCAACAGAACAGGTTTATAATTTAATAGTAGCCTGAAATAAAAACAAAAACACAGCAAAAGAAACAAAACAAAGAGAAAGTAGAACAAGGAATACAAGTATTTTACTAGGCGTTTTTAGTAACAACAGATCATATGCCAAAACCACGTAGAGACTAGACAATTCTTGTCCAAGGCACTAAGTCCTTGTCAAAAATTTTCCTGTAGCATACTGTTAAGACCCTGGAGAGCTTTATAATAAGAGATCTTTTATTTGACTACTACTCAGAAGGGCCCCACCATATTTCAGCCCTAATCACTTTAAGACTCACATGTAGAAGAGCTTAATTTCCAGGTCACTGACCTCCAATGTGCCATTCAGGCAGTATGGTCAATAAGTAAAGTTACCATGTATTTAAGAAGCTTAAGAGAGTAGGGGGAAAGAAGAATAAGGTAATTGCTCAAGAGAAATGCAAGTCTGAAAATATAAGGGAAATTAATAGCAAGACATGAAAGTCCCATATCAACAGCCAACGTAAGCAGCTTAAAGGACAACTTTTCATTTGGCATATTTGCTTTAGGGCTGCAGAAGCTTGCAGAATAGGCTTGCAGAAGCCTATTTTAATCAAAGCCTAATGGGGTAGACCTGCGGGACACTAAGCCAAAAAATACACAATGACAGACAAATAGCACTTAGTTTTCATAGTCATTTGTAAAAAGGGGGCAGAGGTAGAATGCAGAAGTCAGCCAGCAATGAGGCAATTACTGATGAAAACAGGGAGAAGAACTGAAGCATCTTTACAGCTTTCTGCACTTCTCTAAGTTAAGAATCTCTCTAGTGTCAGGTAAGTTAGGGAGACAAGGTGCCTCAGATGACTATTTATCATTAAGTAACAAAAAGAATTAAAGAATGGAAGTTTCAAGACAGAATTCTGTTACCCAGCAGGCTGTACCCACTTCCCACTAACAGAGGAAAAGCACACTGTTGTCAGCAACCTAACAAGGTTTTTGTGTTTGTTTTTCATTTTGACAATGGAAACTTAGAAGCAAGCTGGGGGAGTAAGATCTCATCCTAACAAAAAGCGGCCTGGCTAATTGAAGCAGGTCATGTAAAACTATGAACTGCTTTTAAGACAGCTTTCTTATCACAGAATATTGTGAATTAAGATTTAGTCTATTTTGGACATAGTACTAACTATTGCTTAGAAAACCCTCTTTGAGTGAGTTCTCTTTTCAATATAAATTAGCGCAAAATTAAGCAGATGTAAACTAATTGTTCTGCATCAGTTATACCAAACACCAGGAAATACTAAAGAAAAACATCCCAAGTTTAGTTCCATTATTCAGTAGAGATTTTTATTTGCTACCCAAGGAGAAAAAAAGGGAAAGGGGGGGAGGGGGGGCGGTGGGACAGGGACACACCCCCAATGGATCTTGACAACACGTGTAAGTACAAAATTAATAATTTAACTGGATTAGCAGATTGTAAGAACCCATCAGATATGCTACTCCATACTTCCGAAAATAAACAGTCCTGTGTTTAGTGTAGGAATAAGGAAAAAAAAAATACATAGTACCCCAAGTTTAATTTCTACAAAGTAAAACAGAATCACTGTTACTTCTCACTGTTTTATCACCCCTACCCATCAACTGGTATCTCAGCTGGTATTGAGTAATCCGAGTTTAGCTAAAAGCATGCCAGGGTCATGTTCTACAGCAATCCTTATTTGTGCCACATACTGCTACTGACCTTAACAGGTAGCTTTTGGGGTGATTTCAGTGCAAAGCCTGCAACATTTTTACTGGCACATCTTACTTCCTCCAGAGTAGCTTTGCTCACCTTTTAATATAGATTAGGTTATACTCATGCTAATTTACAGGCCATAATCATCTCTGGACTAAACTGCAATATATTGTTTTAATCTAAACATGGATATCCACTATTAGGAAAAAACCCCCAGAACACTCACTTCTAAATCAGCTTAAGAATCAAATAATTGAGGGGGAATGCTCTTAGGATGCCGTATTACTAAAGTTTTTGGTGGTTTATAATCTGTGCTGCATCTTGTAGAAGAAAATTCACTATAAGCATGATGTGAAGACAATATTGCATGGTTAAGCATAAATTGCTGTTTAAAGCATATATACTTAACCGAAGAATTATTCTACATCAAATGCAAAGTTAACATCTTTCAATTTGTCAGTCACACAGCAAAACAAGCTGTTCTTTTACGTAAATACTGTAGATCTGAGTACATGCTACACAAGTAGCAAGAATTAAAAGCCATAGTTCATGGAAAATTAAACATCCTCTTACTGGCACCGAGGAAGTCAGGCTATGAAGGCCCTCGAACTGCTGAGATACACTGCAAGTTTATTTCTGCATAGGCTTCACAAATTGGACAGAACACTGAGACAAGGTCTAAGTCTATACATAGATCCATCTTCTTTTTTTTATATTCTCTTCAAAAAAACATACTTAAGGCAAATAAAAATACTGGAGAATAAATAGTATAAGAATTTAAACTGTTACTAACTAGGCACATCTGTAACAGCAGTTCCGACGTGGTATGTAGGATATAGTATCTATAGCCAACACACAGCATATGACCCCTACAATCAGCCAGGGTGACACAGGTTCAGCTGTTAGTCTGATTTATTTTACTGACACATACCTGACAGGGGGTGTGGGAGTAGAGGACACAAAAGACACTTTGAACACAGAAGTTTATATTGTATGTAAGAGGGGGTGTTTCTGCACAAAACTTTAATGCAGATCTAAATGTTAAAGATTGCCATTTCTCTGCAGTCATTAGTAAGAATCTAACATGATTTATGATCAAAATACAATTATCAGAAAATCTTCCACGACACAAACCTATGATCTATATATTCAAGATCTCCTCTCTCATATCTGAATTTTCAACAGTTTTTTCTTCTTTTTTAAATTGACAATATACGGCCAAAGAACACTACTACACTGCCCTAAGAGCACCTACACCTTTCCTGAAAGCACACATTACAAATCTGCAGCCAACAGTGCAAAATACATACTCTAGTCGATCATCAGAAAAAAAAACAAGTTCAAACCAGTTTTCAGTGACAAACTAAGAAAAAAAACCCACAAAACCCACACACACTTGAAAATTTGAGTGCTATATATTCACGCCCAGTTCCAACACTCTGCCCCTGCACAAGTAACTCAAAGACTTGGTGGCTTTTGGGGTCATTTATTCTTGAGTCCTCAGTCAGCCACCTTTTCCCATCCCTTGTCATTTGAATGAAGCTACTTACTTAAGCATCTTTATGGAAATTCCCCTTTGGACATATCCAGGCCTAAAAGCCTTCAGTTTAAAATTATTTCAAACAGGAGACATTATCCAACCTTACTGTTGATATCCTATATAATGCCCTACTTTCTACTCCAGTTTATGGACTATGACACAATATATCATAGTAAAAATCAGTCACTGAAGGGAGAATCAGCACTTCGTGAAGCTTCACAGTAAGATTCTGCGGGATCTGACACTGTCCCCAAGACAGCCAGAAGTCTTGACTCATTGAAGAGCAGCTCTCAACAGTATTACTCAACATCCAAAACCAACACAAATTTAACTGACTCCATTTTAAGTCTAATTAACCATTTCAAGATCTTTAAGGTACTGGGAGTTTTGCATGCCTTGCAACAGTATGAACGGAAAAACTGCGTTTCTAAGGCTTGTAAAAGCATAATACACACACTGATGTTAACCTCTAGCATGAAGTTGGACTATTGGTAGAATGACTTGGCATAATGTGTAATCTCAGCATCATGTACAATTCCAGTTTTAATGTAATATTTTCAAGTGTTCTCATGGAACAATTACCATCCACAAGCCTAACACAGCTATGTACTCTATTCAGACATTTTCAGGAACACCAGAATTTAGGTGATGTTAATTACATGCAATTTTTGCAGCAATACAGTCTTCATATCAACATATTCAACAGTTCTTTACAGCTACTACAAAAGTCTAACATGCTTTCAGCAAGAAAAAGTGTGAATACCTAAGAAAAAGAGAACAGATGATCACCTTCTGAGCAAGGAAAAAGCCAGAAACAAAGGGTAAGTACTTTTAAAGTACCAAAATTATAATAAATCTAAGTTTTTTTCCTTTTCCATTTCATCGGAAAGATCCTCACTACTAACATCAACTTATAGGGGCTATCTGTAATTCTCTAATAGGAGACAGAAAAGGCAGAGCAGTAGCCCAAGGTCATACACCATGCCAGTAGTACATAAGCTGAGAACCCAGATCTAACCCTCACTCCATTAAACTACAGTCTCCTCTTAAACAGACAGGAAAATTAAGCATGCTGAAAAAAACAAAAACAAAGAACAAAACCAAAAACTGAATCCAGTTACTAATCAAGTTTTCAGAGAGGCCTTAGCAGTGCATTATGACCTCTGTCAGTCTGGTATCATACTCAGATTCAGCAATAAAAGCTTAAAGCTTGGTGAATCTGATTTTTCACTTATTTGGTTATAATAAAAACAAATACTGTACCTTGGCATGAAAGGCTAGCAAACTTCTGGATTGCCATTTATCTCATGAGATGAGAAACACTCCTGACTTTTCAGGAACAAAAATACATCCCCTTCTCACCCTCTGGGAGGGGAAAAGGGGAAAGAGAAAGGGGGGGGAAAAAAGCTTTGAATGACCTGTTTATTCAGTTTTCTCTAGCCAGCCTGATTTCCTCCCCAGAAAACAGAAGAGTAAAGACACATCTGTCTCCATGGTCAAGATCAATGCCACCAACCATTGCCCAGCTGGAAACGGTATATGCATACCAAAACCCAAAGCACTTTGAAAGGTATCAGTGTGGGGATAGCTGAAGCCTCTCTTGGTGGATGATCAGGAACACGGTATGTATTGCAGCAGCCACACCAGGACAACCCTTCCCCCAAAAACAGCACAGCTTCAGAGTACATTCTCCTCTGCCCATCCTAATTAGCTGCCCTTAGCTAAAGAGTCACCACAACTTCCACTCCCCCCCCAAGAGCTGCAGCGTTTTTTTTTTCAAGTAGTTAATTACAACTCCAGGGCAAAGTCTACTATAAACTTTTCCTCCTACCTAAACAATTTAATATTCTGCACACTTTTGTTTGTTGTCCAGCTCCAAGACATACAGCCTTCATCTTCCTTCTATACTTATCCTTTGCTCAGTTCTCTAGTTTTTCAGCAAACACATATCCTTTACACATTATCTAAAAAGATTACCTAAACATGCTTAAAAAAAATAAATATTAAGTTAGAAGTGTTCTTGTTCTTTTAATCCTGTATACAAAGCAAGATGTCCATTTAACGACTAGACTATCCAAAGGTCAGTTACCAAATTTGGTCAACAATGGTGCCATCACTGCCGTCATCATTCTTGTCACTGTCAAAAGCAACAACTGTCACCTTGCTATTATCAGGAAGGGAAGGCAACTGGAATATCCGCCATGTAGATTCTATTTACAGTCTGCATTGCATCCAAAAATGTCTTCCAATGATTATACATTGAGCTTGATAACGATTAACTCGGAAGACAAGAAGAACGTCCAGTTAAACACTTACTTACTCAAGGTTAGTTTTCAAAGCCAACAAAAGCATTGGGAAATCCCACCTCAAATAAGCAAACCGGGTTGAATAAGAAGCACTTTTAAAAATACCCGTCTAGTGTAGTTATGTACCTATGACTCATGCAATGAAAGATTCCCTGAAATTTTCTAGCATACAGAAACCTCTTCACCATTCAACTAATTTAAGAGATAGCAATTTACTTTGCATCTTATACTTCTCTTTCTCAGAAGTAACTTCAGTATGTATAGTTCCTATACAATGGAACATGTCATTCTGTAATACAGAAGCCTATGAAATTAAAAACAAAAAAAAACCAAAAACATATACTTACAAAAGATATGCAAGCTGCCAGCAACAAAATTCTAACTAGTAAGTCTTCAAATTGTTCAATCACAAGTTCGAGTAAGGTTTTTCCTGCAATATATAACAAAGCCATTTAATTATGCACATTTAGAAAAGGAAAAAAAAAAAAAAAAAAAAGAAATGTCAAAAAGAATTAGCAGATTTCATGCTTACCTTCCTCAGCCGGTAACTCTGTCAGCAGAAGATTTTTCCATGAAGCATGTTAAAGAAATCATTGAAGATACACATTAGAGCATTATAAAGTATACACCAGATACTGTTCTTGAATTGTACATTTAACTGGCTTGGATTTGACAGACATACTGAAAAAGCCCCATTAAGGTGGCTCTTTTCATTAGAGCATCTGAATAGCCCCGACAGTTTTACATTTTTTAAGACACATACAGGTTAGCCAGAATGTGCTAAGGGTTGTAATTCAGCCAAGTCATCACTCCAGCCAGCTGTGGGACTTCTGCTGTTGCTGCACACAAAGGGTCAAAGGCTCAAAATGCTTTTCAAAAGCTTTCTGACAAAGGTTTTCCTCCACATTCACTCAAAAAAAACCCCAAAAAACAAAGCACCACCAAAACCAAACCACTGAAGTTGGTTCAAAATATTTCAAATTCTTTCCTCCATTTTAAGGATATTTTCTTATTTCTGCTCTCCCTTTTATTTCCTCACAACTAGATTTAGTAATTCAAGAGGCACAAAAAGCTAAAAAGAGAAAAAAAAAAAAAAAAAAAAAAAAAAGACTCCACCGTATAATCTTCTCAAAGCTCTTCATTTTTACACAACAGCATGGGAATTCAAAAGGTACTAGGAAGGCCAAGCAGTAAGGATTAAAAAAAGAAACACCTTATCGGGTGAGTTCTGTGCCCCGAGTCGAGAGAAGAATGTAAAATAAGGGACAGAAAGGCACAGGAAAGCAGGGAAAAATGAAGGTCAAGACGGGCAAAAAAAAAAAACAAAAAAAAAAAACCACAACAAAAAAACCCCACAGCGCTTCATTTCAGAATGGAAGAAGATTTCCCACCGTTAAGGTGAAAGGAAACGGAGGTGACATCCTCCTTCCCAAAGCAGCCCTGTGAGCTTGGGGTATGAAAGAAACCCACGAGGTGGAGTTCAAGTCAGCCATCTTCTCTCCCTCGCTCCTATTCCGGGTCCTGTAAGAGATGCCGGCTTTGCAAATACACACACGTTAGGCCTCGAAACAGGGCCCCGAGAAGACTGACCGAAAAAAAGAAAAGGGTGGGAAAGGGAGCAGAGGAGGGGGAAGACGACGAGTGCCAGCGACAGCATCCCCGCGGCGGAGGGAGG